>JBBPKV010000220.1:0-13942 GCA_038089455.1 Tylopilus cf. leucomycelinus
CATATGGGCCCTGTCTCCCCAATGTCCTGATCACCAACGTGCTCCCGTCCACATTTCCTTCCACAGCGAAGACGAAATACATCCAGAACTCCGGTTCACTGGTGCAGGCATCCTTGCCATGGCCAATTCGGGCCCCAATACCAACGGTAACGTTACCTTCGCTCTTTCTAGGTTTTTCTTCCTGATGGGCTGATCCTCGCCATCCCCTGCTGCCATCCCCTCTTCACCTCCTCCTCCCCCTTCGCCATCCCCTTCGATCGCACTCGCCCACCCTCCGGACAGGCTCCCAGTTCTTCATCACCCTCGCGCCGACGCCCTACCTCGATAACAAGCATACCATCTTTGGGCGCGCCACCGCAGGGATGCGCGTCGTACAGCGGCTTGGCGCCGTCGCAGTGGACGCGCAAGACAGGTGCGTTCCCATTTTCTTTTCTCTCGGTGCGTGCTCGTGCTCGTGCCTGGTGGAGGGTGGGGGGGGTCGAACGTGTAGCATCGGTGTACGATGACATAGTTTTCGGTTTTTTTACCCTCTCTGTTTTCTCTGGGACGGGAAGCTGATGGACTGGCCTTTCCCCCTCTCCCTTTTTAATGGTGCTTTGGCGCCTCGTGCCTAGGCCGAGAGAAGAGGTCAAGATTCACAAAGCCCGGACGATATGATCGTGTCGACGAAAAGCGGAGGGGGGGGATGCAAAAAGGAGAGTTGGGGGATAGGGATGCCGTTTTGTGTGCGCTACAGTGGAAGAGAGGTGGGGACTAAGGATTGGCGTTCTCGTACTAGCGGAACAAGGAATCAAGCGTTTGTCTACACGCGTGGTGTGACTCTGTAGCAAGGATACACATATCAACGGATTGTCCCCAGGCCGTCTGTACATCACTGAAAAAACAATCGATTATAAGGGTATTAACTTCCCTACTCCAAAGGCAAATATAAGTACGATACGGACAATTGTTCGGGTTCATTCCGACGGGGGTCTACCTGACTTTGTACAGTGTGATAAGAAATACCGTGTAGGAGCAGTACACGTCATGATACAGCATAAGTAACGATGCCAAATGCTCGGCACTCCTTCATTTGGGGGACATCACTGCCGATATACAGTTGGGGGGAACAAAAACCGTATTACTAAATGCTAGTGATACAATACATGCGGTGTAAACTGAACAAGTGACCGAGCAAGAGCACGCAGGAACGGGCCACCAGGCTCGCCGACGTCGTGGAAAGTGTCCAGGCAGCGGGAAACGGCAATGAACGAGCCGTTGGGCTTGTCGACATCGTGGGAGGGGGTGCAGGCCATGGGCAATGGGGTTAAATGGGCCGCTGGGCTCGTCAACATCGCCAGAGGGTGTCCAGGGGGTGGGCAACAGCGCCGAACGGGCTGGGCAGGTGCGCGAACAGGTGGGTGGGCGCGTGAAAGGATAGGCAGGCGAGAAGCGGGCTGGGTGCGGTGAACGGACCTGGGTGGGCACGGTGAATGAGCTGGGCAGGTGCGAAAATGGGTGGGCAGGAGCGTGAACGGACGGGCGAGAGCGCATGAGCGGGTGAATAGGCTTGGGTGGGTCCTTTGTCCTATTTTGCGCGCGGTGAAGAGGGACCATTGGTATATGAGGGGTGAGAGAAGGTGTGAGTGGGGCTACACCGAGCCATCATGGTGTCAGAAGGTAATTTATCTGTCTCTCGGCGTACGGAGCACTGAAATCATGTACTCACCAGTTCAAAAGTTGCTTTCGCGGGCGAAATCTCTTGTCGCCCAAGACATTCATGAGGCGATCAACCTGGGTCGTGAAGCATTGGAACTTTGCCCACCCGGTCGCACAGAACGATCCGTCGTATTGGTTCACCTTGCAGTACATCTCTATGGTCGTTACAGCCAGCTTGGAACGATGAAGGATCTTGAGGAGGCCATTATCCTTGGTCGAGAAGCGCTTGGCCTTTGCCCATCAAGACACTCTTTACGACCTACAATTTTAAACAGTCTTGCCAACCGTCTCTCCGATCGATACAAGCAGCTCGGATCAATGCAAGACTTGGACGAGGCTGTCGTCCTCGGTCGAGAAGCCCTCGATCTTACCCCGCCAGGACACTCGCTGCGATCTGGCATTTTGAATAGCCTTGCCATTTATCACTCCGATCGATATCAACGGTTCGGGTCAATGAAAGACCTAGATGTAGCCATTGTCCTCGCAAGAGAAGCACTTGACCTTTGCCCGCCAGGACACTCCCAACGATCTATAGCTATGAGTAGCCTTGCCAGCTGTCTCTCCGATCGATACAGACAGCTCGGATCAATACAAGACCTGGATGATACCATTGTCCTCGGTCGAGAAGCACTTGACCTCAGCCCGTTAGGACACTCTCTACGACCCGCGTCGTTGAATAACCTTTCAATCTATCTCTCCGATCGATACAAGCAGCTCGGGTCAATGCAAGACCTAGAGGAAGCCATTGTCCTCGCTAGAGAATCACTTGACATTAGTCCACCAGGGCACTCTCAAAGATCCATGTCTTTGAGCAACCTTTCCAATCATCTCTCTAATCGGTACGAGCGGCTCGGGTCAATGCAAGACCTAGACGAGGCAGTTATCCTTTGTCGAGAAGCGCTTGGCCTTAGCCCACCAGGACACTCTCTACGACCTACATTTTTGAACAACCTTGCCAATCGTCTCTCCCGTCGATACAAGCGGCTCGGGTCAATGCAAGACTTGGACGAGGCCATTGTCTTCTGTCGGGAAGCGCTTGACCTTGGCCTTCCAGGACACTTGCTACGATCTGGAACCTTGAATAACCTTGCCAATCATCTCTCTGATCGATACAATCAGCTCGAATCAATGCAAGACCTGGACGAGGCCATTGTCTTCTATCGTGAAGCGCTTTATTTTTTCCCGCCAGGACATTCTCAACGATC
Organism: Tylopilus cf. leucomycelinus; assembly: GCA_038089455.1. Classification (NCBI taxonomy): domain Eukaryota; kingdom Fungi; phylum Basidiomycota; class Agaricomycetes; order Boletales; family Boletaceae; genus Tylopilus; species Tylopilus cf. leucomycelinus. The sequence goes on from JBBPKV010000220.1 coordinate 2,904, forward strand.
TATATCTTTGAACAGCCTCGCCAGTTGTCTCTCCGATCGACACAAGCAGCTCGGATCGATGCAAGACCTGGACGAGGCCATTGTCCTCGGCCGAGAAGTGCTTGACCTTCACCCGCCAGGGCACTCTCTACGATCTACATCGTTGAACAACCTTGCAATTTATCTCTTCAGCCGGTACAACCAGCTTAGGTCAATACAAGACCTGGACAATGCCATCGTCCTCGGTCGAGAGGCACTCGACCTTAGCCCGCCGGGACACTCTCAAAGATCCGGCATTTTGATCAATCTTTCAAATCATCTTTCCCATCGATACGAGCAGTTCGGGTCAGTGCAAGACCTAGATATGGCCATTGTCCTCGTTAAAGAAGCACTCGACATTCTGCCTCAAGGTCACCCTCATCAACCGCAATCTTTGGCCAATATTGCGGTTTATCTCTATCAACGGTTCACGCAGTCGAGGCAGTTAGCGGATAAGGAAGAGCTGTTCACTATCTATAGTCGCCTGGTGCATATAGACCAATTTGTGTCTTCTTCCCACCTCACTGCTGCCAGGGCGTGGGTCAGTATGGCCGAACATTTCCAGCACCCCACTCTACTTCTCGCATATAAGACATCCCTTCAATTGCTTATCCATCACCTCGCAACTCTCCCGTCCCTACCTCAGCATTTTAGTATTCTCAAGAAGTACACGTCATCCCTCGCGGTAGATGCATTTTCAGCCTGTCTTCGTAACCGTGCTCCTGCGCATGCAGTTGAGCTTCTTGAACAAGGCCGCGGTGTCTTTTGGAGCCAGCTTACTCGCCTTCATTCTCCGCTTCACGATGTCAGAGCATCTGGTTTAGAAGGAGAAAAGTTGGCAGACGAGTTTACGCGTTTGTCTTTTCTCATCCGAAGTGCCCTCAATCCACCTAATGTAGATCAGCACGAACGGGTATGTCGTCTCAATGTTGAGATGCAGACAGTCGTGACCAACATCCGCAAGTTACCCGGTTTCTCGCGTTTCCTTCTTCCTTCCCTCTTCTCGGATCTCCGACACGCGGCAAGTGCGGGTCCTGTCGTCATCGTCAACGCAAGCGAGTATAGCTGCGATGGGCTCATCATCCTCCACGATCGAGATCCTGTTCATATTCCTTTGCGTGTTACGCGGAAAGATACTCGAGACCTCTCAAGGGAACTCCATACGTTGACCGAGCGTGCAAAGAAGGCCGACGTAACGAGAGAGCTCGTGATCTTCTTACGCGGACTATGGGATCAGATCGTTTCCCCCGTCGTCGACTGCCTCCGAACGACTGTTCCGTCTGGTTCTCGTATTTGGTGGTGCCCCACCGGCGAATTCTCCTTGTTGCCTTTACACGCTGCCGGGCCCTTTCGAAGGGGCCAGCAGAACCTGCCTGCTCTCTACGTTTCGTCCTACACCTCAACCCTGACTGCCCTCATTCACGCTAGACGGCGCAATCTCTTGAATCCATCAACCAAAGGAAAACGTTTTATCGCCGTCGGTCAAGCCGATGCCGCTGGCGAGAGCAAACTGTTTTTCGTAGGCGCAGAACTGAACATGGTCGGCCAGCGTCTCGACCGGCTCGCCACATTCACGCGCATAGACGGAAAGAGCGCGTGCATTTCCAGGGTCGTCGAGGAACTCGACAAGAACGAATGGGTGCATTTTGCCTGTCACGGTCTCCCGAATCCGAAACAGCCGTTCGAGTCCGCATTTGCGCTTCACGACGGGCGCTTCACGATCCAACGGATCATCGGGTGCAGTTTGAAGAATCCCGAGTTTGCGTATCTCTCGGCGTGTCACACGACCGTCGGAGACGAGGAGAGTCCAGATGAGGTGATCCACCTCGCGTCGGCGATGCAGTTCGTCGGGTTCCGTTCTGTGATTGGCACGATGTGGGCTGTGGACGATAATGAGACGAAGAAGATTACGCCAGTGTTTTATGACCATATGATGGACGAATCTGGTCGTCTGGACTATACCCGGGCAGCGTTCGCGCTGAACGAGACGATGAGATCTGTGAATGTAACACTCGATCAACGGATTCTTTATATCCATCTCGGTGCTTAGTTCTGGTCGTGTATGTCCTTGCTCGCCTTCTTGCTTTTCGTTGCTGGTAATGTCAGACAAACATAAGAAAGCATACATTCATGCAGTTACACCATGTAGAATACTACCCGCGAGGGAATGTTGCTGCGAAATGGGTTGATGACAAAAGTAATCAATTGGTTACTTCCATGCAACTTGATCACGCAACTTGACATACCTCAACGTTCAACTTTAGGGGGAGACTGTCATCCCCTGGGGATGACCCAAATGCACCTCTTGAGCATGACGACAAAATTATCGCCTGACTTCCGTCCTCCACAAAACCCGCAGTGGACCATGACCTGGGGTTCAGAATTCCTCTTTATTCCTTTGACAATGGACGTTCCCCACGTGATTGAAGATGCTGTTGCAAGAAATCAAAGCACTACAGGTTTGCGAGGTTTCCTCATCAATCCACCCACAGTGCTCTACTTCATCGCACCGGTGAACGTTCTGTCCCCCGGGTGGAGATATATCTGCTGTCGTCAGTTGTGTGTTGGTAGACATTTCAGGCGCCAGCCAAGCGCTAATAAATTTCGCAATGAAGCGTGGAATCACTTACCGAGTTATGTGCTTCCTCACCGTACCCGTCGACTTCCTCGGTCGTAACATTCTGGGGCTGGGTCCCGTTCTTCTGTAAGAGGTTCAAAACCCCACAGTGAAGCTTTGAAGCATGTGCGTCGTCATATCACGCACGTTCACGTCACCGTACCTAGATTATCGAAATCAAAATAAGGGAAAAAATAGTCTCTCTAGCCAAGGTAGGTGAATCACGGCAAAAACGAAAAGACATTAAGACCAGTCACGAGAGAGTCAAAGTCAAAGAAAAAAAAAGACACTCCTCGTTTTCATCCAATGCATGGTCACCCATGATGATACCCATTCGGCACCTGAAGCCCTCCCCCACCTCCCCCGCCGCTCGTACCACGCATCACAGGCATCTGCCTCGGCACCAACGTTGTTAGGCTCATCTGCGACCCGTTCCGCGAGCGCGCCGACAACGACGCCGTACCGGCGAGACCCACCATCGCCCCTGGTCCATCCTCCATCGTCGGCATCGACACCGCCCCTAACGTCGGCGACGACGCGCGCGAGTGGTAGTGAGACGCCGTCGATGTGCCGATCGGTGGGTATGCCAGCTCGTAATGCGAGAACGTCGGCGAAACACGCGTCGTTGCCGTCATCGTCATCGTCGTCGGGGAGGCTGGCGACGAATGTGTGTGGCGGAGCGCCGGTCGCACGGGGTGCGACGACGCTATGTGGAGCGGTGGCAGACGCGGGCGAGAGAGGTTCGAGGAGGAGACGAGTCGGCGGAGTGGTCGGAGGAGCGAGGGGGGCAGTATCGACGATGGCGTCGTTTGGGCAAGATTCCCTTCTTCCATCAGGTAGGCATTGTCCACGCCGCGCCTCAGCGTTGCTCGCCTCCATCGCCACAGGGCATGGCTAAACGGTCGACGTAGCCGGAGTGCCACGCAGCACACGAGCATCAGCATGATAGAGTAGAATAACAGTATGACAGGGGAGAAGCCTAGCGACTCGCGCGTCAACACGGGGGGTAGATGTTGTGATATCTTCTCCTCGATCGCATCCAAGTCTAGGAAAGGCGGTCGGATCGGTTTGATAGGTGGATTCCGCAAATTTGAGGGTATATCCTGCACAGGATCCACGAGAGGTCGACTGTGACTCGACAACGGCTTCACCTCTTTGCTTGCTTCGAGAACCATTTTTCCGAGCGTCCAACTAATCGCGATGCCTCCGATGGTATCCGCAGACTGAAACATAGGTCTCCCAAGTCCCTTCTTCTCAGCTTGCTGTGCGACTTTTTCGCCCTGAGTAGTCGAATTACCACCAGGGTCGACGATCCGAGGTATCCCAATCCCTTCATGTAGCACGTTGGCGACCCATGCTGCTTTGAAGCATTGCATCTGCAGTCGAGAAATCTCGACCTTGTCACCCCATTTGCCCGTCTCGACGACCTGTCCATCCCGGATTACTTCACCGTCTCCACCAAGTAAACCCGCCTTTTTCGACGTTTCGTGTTGTCTGATGATCCCATCCCAATCTCGCGCGCAAAACTGTGTGGCAGCGCGCTCGTACTGGACAAAGTCGTATGGACCACCGAGTCCAAAGACGTGTTCCGAGGAGTACCAGTACTCCGAGACGCCGATAAAATGGGAGGAGGCAAAGTTGATGTGCGGGACATGAACGCCATTGAACAAACACGGAGCATCCAGGCACGGGGCGTCCTTGTTGAGGAGCGGCGCCGTCCTTTGTAGACATTGCGTGAACGATCCCGTGCCGACCAACGTGCGCGGGGTCGCGAGATGCGTCAGAGAGCTCCCATTCGCGTGCACCGTCTCCGTGAGCGTCAGGTCCTTGGGTAGACACGGGTCGCGTATCGCGCGCGCGTCCGCGCCGCCGTCAGGCGCCTCTGCACTCTTGATCACCTCAGCGACGTACCGCTCTCGCGCCTGATTCGTCCCGTACCCGAGCCACGTCGTCACGAACACCTTGTGCTTGATCTCCGCCCCGCCCAGCAACCTCAGCCGGACGTCGACCAGCGCCGCCTCCCTCCCAGGCACGTCCTCCCCTGCGGGCTCGAACGCGATCTGCGTCGACGCCCCACCCATGTCCAGGAACCCGTACGTCGTCCGCTCGGTCTTGCTCCCCCCGACGAAGCCGTCCATGAGATAGTTGACCGCTATCCACCCGAACAGGCCCTCCTCCTCGCCCGTGATGATCTGCACGCTCGACCCGCACGGCCCGTCCCTGGACTCGGGCTCGATCCGGAAGGTGGAGGCGCTCCGCAGGTAGGCGCACGCCGCGTTCAGGACGCGCGCTTGCTGGAGGGGCTCTAGCAGGCGCATCCCCGCCGTCGCGAGCAGGAACAGGGGCGTCTCGGAGTGGAGCGAGGGCGGGACGTGCGTGCGTGCGTGGCGAATGAGAGGTTCCAGGTACCCCGCCACCCCTTCTGGGTTGTCCCCGAACGACGACAGACCTAAGACACGCCGAGCGTCAGCCATGGCACGCATGCATCCTAGACGCCGCGACCAGGCGCGGTAGGAAAAAAAGGGGGGGATGAGAGAGAAAAAGGAGGACGAAGCGCACCAGGTTCGACCCTTGTGATCCAGTCCTCTCCGAGTTGGGTGCCCTTCTCTACCTTGGGCAACACGTTGCGAACGGCGTCTCCATACTCTTCCAATACTGTCTGTGAGTTTTTCCAGCTGTATATTTGAAGTCGGGAGCCAGAAGATCCAGCGTCAATCACAATTCCGAATCGGCGTGCGGCTAACCATGCGTCGCTGGACGTCGGCGGTGGCATTGACTGGCATCTACTGTGAGAAACGAACGTGAAGAGCTTTCAACGAAAGCCCCGTTTTCGCGTATGGTACAATACGACGGCGCAGAAAAGGGCAGAGATGTCAAACGGTGAGAATATGTATGTAGCATCAAGCCAATCTCTGGAAGTCACGTCAATCATCACCGCTTGATCGAAGAGGCAGTGTCTATCAGAGCATTATGACATGGTACATATGTACGAGGGGGGCATTAATGAGATCCAAGGATGTACTGTATGCAGATGAAGATGAAGCGAACGTCCGATTATCCAGTGAATAGGACATTATGGCCTCGAGACGGTTGCTCGCCGAGGCCGTGACCTCGTTCCACCTTGAAGGACCTCCGGATTCATCTCCTCTGCCTTCTTCTTGTTCAAGTCAATACCCCATAACCTTGCCTGTGCTGCCCGAAGTCTCATCACATCGTCTACCCAGTCCGTCTCCGCAGCTTTGCGAATAGCCACATCGTGCAATCTCTGTTCCTCTTCAGGAGAGAGAAGCGCAGACGAAGTGCGTTCGCCAGAACGCCAAAGGAGGAGTTGCTGGATTGATTCGGGGAGAAGGATATTCAGACAATACTTTCAGCAAAGCACGATCAGCGACTGGACTGGGCTCAAAACCCGCAAGAGATCTTACGTCAAGTTTTTCGACACCAGATAAAGCTTCAAACTCTTCACGCGCGACTGGAAGACTTCTCCGCGAGCGTAAAGGTTGACCTTCGCCTGGAACTGGAGTAAGTGGGCTAGGTTGCGGAGAGGTATCCTAAGACACGGGTGAAAATACGTTCACGAACGGTACAACCCTGGTTACCTTGCGCGTCATGTCAAATAGGGTTTTCAGCCTAGGGAGTTCGGGATGCGAGGGTAATAACGACGGTTCAGTTGCGACTGCTTGCGAGACTTCGGCCAGAAGCTACTGTGTGCTCAGGGTCAGATCACACGTGTAATTGCGATATGCCGTACATCCAGCTGACTCTTGGGTGCCACTGTCAGGGTAGCTTGCTTGACTGCAGGACTCAGGGTTATACCATTCGAAGACAGGTGTAAAGATACCGGATCCTATAGCTCATGGTTCGCGTCCACTTGATCAAGATAACGGGATAGACGTTACCTGTTGATGGGCGTCAACAGCCATCTCAGCGACCTGAGGGATCTCGGCCTGCTTGTCAGGTGTCGTCAGAGGTATAGCTCGACCTGCTTCGTCATCCTTCTTCTTCGCGTGAGCATCTTCCGGCATGTCCAAGCCCTCGATGCCTTCCATCTTATCGTCTGGTACCGAATCACGAGGCGATACCTCCACCGGTCTGGCATCTGCAGGAGCAGCTTCGCCGGTTGCACCCCTGTCAGCCTCACCACCCCCCGCCGCGGTGTCCCCAGCGTCCAACTGCTCAGGCTTGAATCCGCTGTCCCCAAGGACCCACTCACATATGACTTTTTGAACGGCCTTCACGAATCGTGCATCCATGCCCCCTCTAACGCCTGCCGACTTCAACAACGCAGCCCTTCCCGACCCACCATTTATGAATGCATCGTGCTTCTCCCTCGCAGGTTCATATCCCTTGTTCAAGATCGCTCGCAAAACGGGTTTCACGTACGCGAGTTGTGCACGGACAGAGAGATCTTCAAAGTCTTCCGCCGGTGGCGGTGGCGGTAAGGTAGAATCGTCGAGATCTTGGGCGTTCGTATCGTCGGTACCGAATTCCCCACCCTCATCTCCAGACTCGGGATCGTCGACGGTCTTGATCGCACTCTCCCATTCTCCCAGGGTGCATTGGACGAATCCCGCCTCTTCCGAAGTCCAAAATTTATTCCTTGCGATCACGTGTTCCTCGTCGTCTAGGAATCTGACCTTGTATTTCTCCTTACCACCCGGTGCATATTCCAGAATCTTGGCAGGCCAGTAAGCACCCCCCGTTTTTGGAGCCAGCGCGAGAATGAGTTCGCCAGGAATTTGGAGGGTGGGATCCGCAAAACAAGGTGACCGATCCCGGCGTGTTGTGCTCTCTCTTGGGCCATGCTGTGGATTTGATTTCTTCGTCGACTCTGTTTGCTTTGACTTTTTCGAAGCGGAGGCTGTCGGCTTCTGTAATTGCCGAAGACCCGAGGTATCAAGGTCAGAATCGTCGAGAGAATCGTAGAAGCTGCCCCCTGCCGTGGCATAGGAGGAGATAAGTGCGGGAAGGCCATCTCTCTCCAACGTGGAAGCCTTCTCCATACTCTGTACAGCGGATTCCCATCTAGCTTCGATGGCTGGAATATCGTCCAGACGTGGTTTCTTGGTCGGAGGACCGACATCGTCATCTGCAGTCAAGGAAGTGAGAAATGTGGCACGTGAGAAGCGGTTTGTGCCGCTGTCGTCGTTTACGGACTGGACATTAGAGGATGAAGGTTCAAAGACCGTGCATAGGCCTCTGCTAGTCGAGGACGAGGACGGAAAGTCTCCGAACATGGAGACGCGCAGAGGCCTTTTCTGTACGACCTGTGGCGACGCATATATAGTATCCACTCGAGGTTCTCAGTGTTGCGACTCACCTGGGCAGGCCACCACATGAAAGGTTCGGATAACCAGAGGTCAGCCTTCAGCTGTGCATTGTTGTCTGCGAGGACGCCAGACTGAGTGACGCGTACCCAGACGGAATCTCCGATATCCCATGCATGTGCACTTTTTTGTGCCCTTGCTCTGTTCTTCTTCTGCTTCCGTTTGGGAGACAGGGGTTGCGGAAGTACGCTGACCTCGGGTTCAAACGAGCGGAAAGAAAGTGTCTTTGAGACGGTGAGTCGCTTTGGAGGGTGGGGAATGGAGACTTTTGCCGTGAGCGTGGGTGAAGAGGGGAGGTCCTTGGTGGGCGCGGTAGGGGAAGATGGTACGCTGGACAAGGGAGACGGAGATGATACGAACATGGAGTTGAGCAGGTCCTCCTTGCGTAAGGGTGCAACGGAGGCCTTGCGTTTACGAGAGGTTGTCGCCACCGCTTGGGCCTTGCCTTTGGGTGCATGTGACGATGGGGCCGGTATGAGCGTCGCCAATGTTGACTTTTTGGGCTTGTCAGTCTTTCTCTCCGGAGATGAAGAACTGCCTTTGAGCGGGGAAGAGAGATGCTTTCCAGTCGCAGTGTAGCGGTATTTGACGGACTTTGTCCTGTGTGCGGGTTCACGAAACGGGTAGCACGAGGAGACGTCTGAGCGATCCGGCGAGCCTGTGAGTTGTTCCGCGATGCTCGCCGTCGCTTTCTGTGCTGCCCCGCGCGCTGGCAGAACGTAGTTAGCCAATCCCTCGTCAGTGCTCGTCATGAGTAGTTGCGCGCCTGTCACGCCGACCAGTGACACTTTTCGTCACTCCTAGCTTACATAACGCTCGCGGCCCCTGTATATGATCATCGCTCTATCACCACCAGCTACACTCCGCTAGGTGCTTGAATCCATTGCTGGATATGAAATCAACGCCCCCTGTGATATGATTATCGGCGATCACACCACCCTGCTGCGTTTTGCATCCGTTCGCCCACACTTTTGCGTCTCCTCCTCGAGGGACGCCTTGTGCAGTCAGTAGACACGGTTTCTTCGCGTCAACACCCACCGTACACACCCTTTGTAACATGACAGGGTGTTCCGCGCACGCTATCCCCGACCGCTTGACCTCGTATGCCGAGACACGCTTTCCCTCCATCTCCGAGGAAATTCATGCTATTCGACGAACGTTCAAAACGGCGGCGGTGCCCAGGCAGTACAACTAAAAAAACTGGCGAAATGAGTGGTCTCTGAGTGGTCAGAAGCAGCAGCATGTGCATCAGCTTCCAGTGGCATCACCGTCTCATGCTCGTGGTGTGCACAATATCGTTGCCGTGCCTGCAAACGGACGGTTATCGATGCGACAGTTTCGTTCCAGGGCACAGCGTGCACATGCTATCTTTGTCTCTCCTTATTCCCACTGGCAGCAGGAGCCACGCACGCATTACGTTGACATGCAGGAGTAGTAAGCAGTCTTCCCTTCTTCTGTCTTTCCTGCCGTCGCTGACAAGCTTTAGTTTGGTGCTCCCATCGCCTTTCGTCCGCGATCGGACACGGTCTGTTTCTCCTTCTCTGACATGCCATTGCAGTCCTCTGCTGACATCGCAACCCTCTTCATATCCAATTATTGAACCCTAATTATTCTCTTTCCACTTTCGTCGACTCTTCTTGTCCTCCCGATTTCGGCCCATCTGCTGCCAACGCGTCTGCAGACGGTTTCACACTGTTTTCGCAGGGCCATACCTTTCGCCCAAGACTCGTTCGCCGACCGACCACGTTCGTCGACGACAAAACAAGTGCGATTCACCTCGATCACCCCCGCTCACCGCCGTTCACAAGAAAAACACAACACCCTCCAATCAATGATTGTCGTGACCCGCTCCATTTCCTCACTGGCTTTCACAGCGTCAACAATGGTGACGCAACGTTTCATTCCGTTTGTGATGTGTGACCACGGTTATCGTTTGTCTCCGTCTCAGGTCACATCGCCGGTCAGAAACGCCTTATCACAGGACCTCTCATTGATCCCCATTTCGGCCCACGTGGACGCTCGCAGGCAACGTTTATCTTTCAGCACTCGCTCATGAGGGTTCTCCTTTGAACAAACCGCTATTTGTGCGGGCGGCCCTGCCATAGCGCCCATACATCGTACCGTGCCGATTCATGAAAGCACATCAGCCTGTCCATGATTCATTTCATTTCCATGGTTTTTTTTTTTCTTTTGTTTCATTTCACTTGCCGATAGTAGGTGCCTTGGGTCCCGGCCTCAACCTGTGCGTCAGCCTATCCCGAAGCTGTTCTTGCTTTTTGTTCCTGTTCGTTCTCGGCAACGACGGCGTGAATTCATATCTGCGATGCGGCGAGACATTGGTTATGTGGCCGTACTGACGAGAAGCACCGTGATCACTGCGCAATCGCGGTCGATGCCGGATACCAACCATCATGGCGAGAAGCGCACCTTGGCTTATCCTGGAGCCGTGGGTACACCCGGTGACGGACAGCACAGACTCCACGACACGAAAGCGGACGAACCCGAAACCGAAAGATGGACCGAACGAGAACACCCTCGACCCTCTCTCCACGCCAAAACGACCTTCCCAACCGGACGCATGCGTTGGGCCCTCGCGACGGTAGGTAAGCATCATCACCACGTCCCCGCACCTCGAGACACATACACGTTACCCCGGAGAGGCAACATCCACGCATCAAGAACAAGAAGCTGTCATCGAAACACTCCCCAACGTGGTGCCTTCAATCGCACAAAACGCGCAAATACTATACTTGGAATGTCTGGCACCGCGATACCAACCGATCGCCTTCTGCGCGCTTGTTTTCTTTTCTTTCTTTCCTATCCTTACTGACGTTGGGATGCCGTGAGGCGCAGTCGCTCTAGGCTGGACAAATGGAGCCAGTTACCCATCAATCACCGACCAGATGACGCCCGATGCGGCACGGGGGAATCTAGAAAGGGAAGTGGCCCATGCTAGCGATATCGCGATCGTTTCGAGGGAGAGAAAAGAAAGGACGCGGAGGATATGATGTAGATATATCTCGCTCCCCTCCATCAATGAAATAAAGTACGTCAAACAGATTGCGCGCGCCGCCCCG
>JBBPKV010000221.1:0-19026 GCA_038089455.1 Tylopilus cf. leucomycelinus
TAACTCGCGATTTATATGCTCTGTTTGACCATCGGTCTAGGGGTGATATGCTATAGATAGTTTTTGTTGAATACCCAGGAGGGAGCAGAGTTCGGTGGTGAAATTAGATACAAATTGGGGGCCTCTATCAGAAACGATTGTAGATGGGAGGCCATGAATGTACCAAACATTATCACGAAATAATTTAGCGAGATCTTTAGAAGATAGAGTGGTGTGACAAGGCATGAAGACTACTTCTTTAGAGAAATGATCGACAATTATGCAAATAGCATCGAATCCATTTGAAAGAGGTAAGCTGGTAATTAAATCTACCAATAGATCAGTCCATGGTTTAGAAGAAACTGGTAATGGTAAAAGTTTCCCAGCGGGTGGTTTGGCGCTTCCTTTAGCCCGTGCACAAACCGCACAACTAGCTACATATTCTTTAATGTCTTTTGAAAAACCTGGCCAAGTAAAATGTCTGGAGAGAAGATGTGAAGTAGGTCCGACACCTTGATGTCCTGCTATAGGGGAATCATGACATATTTGTAATAGTTCATTTTGTAGAGGAAGAGGTACGTTTAATAAGGCTGATTCTGTTTGTAAATGGGAAAAGAAGGGGGAAGAGATTTGAATACTGTTTATAAATAGAGACAGCGGTAGTATGGTAATGTTTTTATTGGGGTTTTCTGCAGCTTCTCCATGATCTGGTTGTCTAGACAATGCATCGGCTCTCCCATTTGAGCTTCCTGGTTTGTAGATGATAGTATAGGAATATTCTTGGAGGAATGCATGCCACCGTGCTTGACGCTGGGACAGATCTTGGGGTTTTTTGAAGAATTCTAGATTTTTATGATCTGTCCATACTTCAAAGTGATTTTTTCCTAGGAGATAGGGTCGCCATTCTTGGAAGGCTCATATGACAGCAAGGAGCTCTTTATCTTCTACTAGATAATTTCGTTCGACGGAATCGAAGGAATGGGAAATAAATCCAGCAGGTCTCCATAGACCGTCTTCTCCTTTTACGGATAAAACCCCTCCAGTGGCCACATCTGAGGCATCCATTTCTACTCGTAACTCCTTTTGGGGATCGGGATAGGCTAACAGGGATCTGTTGGCAAATTTATTTTTTAATGCTTGAAAAGCTTGCTTTTGTTTTTCTTCGAACCGGAAAGGAGTGTCTTTCTTTGTCAAGTTATTGAGAGGTCTAGCTATGTCTGTGAAGTTTGGAATAAAATGTCTATAGTAGTTGCATAATCCTAAGAAACCTTGGAGTTGCTTTAGTCTTGTGGGCTCGGGCCATTCAAGGACGCCTGCCACTTTAGCCTTTTGCATCTCCACACCATCTTTGGAAACTACTAGTCCTAAAAAATCTACTTTGTCTTTGGTGAAAAAACATTTTTCAGGTTTAGCATAGAGGTTGTTGTCGTGAAGGCATTGAAGCACTTCTTTGACAACTTCCTCATGCTACACCTTACTTTTTCCTTTTGTGAAGATATTGATATCATCTAAATAAATAAGGACTAGTGTGTACATGTCATTAAATATATCATTCATCATTTGTTGAAACATAGGAGGGGAGTTGGTCATGCCGAAGTACATGACTAAAGGTTCGTAAGCTCCTAAAGGGGTTATGAAGGCGCCTTTCCATTCATTGCCTTCTTTGATCCTGACGTTATTGTATCCCCATTGGAGGTCCAGGGTTGTAAAAAGATCTGCTCCTCTTAATCGATCAATGAGGGCGGAAATTAGGGGAAGGGGATATGAATTTTTGATGGTTCTGGAGTTTAGATATCTATAGTCCATGACTAATCTCTTTTTTCCATCTTTTTTTGGAATAAAGAAGACAGGTGACGTTTGAGGGGATTTAGAAGGTCAGATGTATCCCTTGACAAGTTCCTTTTCAAGGAAGGTGTGAACTTCTTCCATCTCACTGTCTGAAAGGGGGATAATGCAACCCTTCTTCGAGACAAAATCAGGGTTAAGATCTATGGCATGATCCCAAGGTTTCCTTTCTGGCATCCTTTGTGCTTCTTTTTCCGAGAATACATCTAGGAATTCGTGATACACCTTAGGAACCTTTTCCTTTAATCTGGTTTCGATGTTTCTGATTTGGCTATATGGGGGGCAAGGGGGTAAGTGGGAATACACTTGGTTATATTTATTGATAAAATCTCTGTCCTTCATGCAAGAAGTGAGAAGGTTATAGTATGGAGTACACCGTCTGAAATGAATTTCTTTGGCTACCCAATCGATCTTGGGATTGTGTCGGTAAAGCCAATTATAGCCAATGATGAGAGGATGGGAACCCAATTTTGACACAAAAACGTCAATGGGTTCGCTATACCCGTTTATAGTGAGAATTAAAGGAGTGTAATGGGTTATCTAATCAATGGAGCCCATGGTGCCATCAGCATTGGTTACTCCAAAAGGGGAATCAAGAGGGTAAAAGGGGATCTGCTTCCTCTTACAGAAGTCTATGTCTATGAACGTATTAGAAGCTCCAGAGTCTAGAAGGGCCTTAAACATCATCTGATGCCAATTAATACTGACTAGATATGTGACTCGTATAGAGACTTCCATTTTGTTGCTGACGTTTGATGACTGAATTGGTCATGTCATCCCAAGAGGGGTTTTTTGAATTTGTTGCATAAGGGAATTAAGCACACTATATTTTTTATCCGGTGCTGTACCACAAGTGTGGACGCCCTTTCGGATGGAAACCAATCTACATATTTGTACATGGAGATCAGAAACCAGGAAATCTGAGTTGCAACAAGAAATTAAGTCTGGTCTGCAGTCACCCTCTACAACTGCCGACCCTTTCCTTTTAAAGCCTCGGCAGCCTTGTGAGCAGCTTCTAATTGCAGCTGATCCCACCAATAGGCTTCTGCTTCTTCTGATTTGTAAGCATCTTCTTCTCTTCTATGAGATGCTATTCTTGTGGAGGGTCCAGGGTCCATTTCCTGAACCAGGGGGTTGTATGTGAGAATGGGCACATAATTACCCAAATTGAAATCCCAGATCATTTGTGCCCATTGTTGGGATTGGAAGCGGGGGCCATTGGATGGCCGCACATTTGGATTCTGGGGACAATTTGGCCAAATATGGCCTCTCTGATGACAACCATAACATTCATGGTTATCAGGTCATTGTTGCTGGGGGAGCTGCCCAGCGGGGAGTGCTCGCATATATTGAGGAGAGGGAAGGGGTCTTGACCCTGAGAAACGAGGAGGGAGTCATGGAGTAAATGAAGATGGGAGGTTGTTTACCCAGGGGAAGCCTTGGGGTTGTGGATGGAAAGGAGGTCTAGTATTTCCTCTTTCGAGCTGAATCTGCTCAAAACTTCTTCCGACGACTAGCACCGTTTCCATCTAGTTCCAGAAATCATTTGCTGTTATTTGATAGTTTATCATCATGTGTTGATAAACTTTGTAGTCCAATCATTTCTTAAACATCTCTACTCCATGTTCAGAGGAGATTTCGGCTTCCATCATCAAGATCTTGAAGTCTTGTATGAAGAGATCGTTTGATTTATTATTTTGGTAACAGCGTTTGAGCTCCTTGAATGCTTCGTGTACGTATTGGGTAACCTGGAAGAAATTGGTGACATCTTCTTTTAGACCAGTCCAATCTGGCCATGCGTCGAGACCCCAGGTTGCTGTTTGGCTAACAGTTTCATCTTTGATCTCGTCTTCCTTATGGAGATATTTATCCATAGTTAAATAAGCAAATTGCTCCACTTTTCCTTCGAAACGAGATAGCACCGCTATTGCGTGAACCTTATCGGAGTCCCATCTTTGTGCCATTACCCAAAGGTTTAGGCAGGTCCACCAAATCTTTCACTTCTTTCTGTCGCTGTCCCATTTTCCGGGGTCAGCGATCTTTTTTACTACATCCTGGGACCGATCAGCCATCAGGTCCCAAAGTCCTTGTATCAAATCTACCAGGTCGGTTGCCATAATGGGAGAGGGGGGTAGTGTGGTTAAAGGGGAGGATGCACTGCTTTCAGTAGTAGGAGAAGGGGTATTGCTCATTCAACGGTTTTCACCACTGAGCGTTCTGCGAATCTTTGTAATATTTGTAGTGGGGGGTTTGGAGTTCTTTTGGGGCTAGATAACCCCCTTCACAATAGAAGTCATTTATGTTTAAGAACCAAACAAATGGTCTTCCTGCAGTGGCGTTTGTCCAACAACAATAGAGCAAATATGCACCGATTCCACTCCCTATAGCCACAATTTCCCAGGCAGATAGTTCAAACAATAGCTGCATAAAAAAAAAAAACTTTTTCTTCTTCAACTTCCTGGTTACAGGTACTGTTGCTTACTGTGCGATATCTTCCAACCACACTCTGGGCTCGGGTAGATATAACCAAACAGAGATAACGGTTCCAAAATTCTTCGGCTAGTAATTCGTAACTAGCTAATTCTGACTACTTGTTTATGATGCTCTACCTCCCTGATCACTCAGGGGACTAACGAAACAAGATAAGCTCAGCCCAGGCAGTGGCAGTTGTTGTTCCTGGTCGCTCTTTGCAAACTAGGCTCGACCCTAGCACAGACTATCAATCCCAATGGGGATGACAGAGAAGGGAGGTGCTACTGTGATGACGAATACTGCCCTTCCTAGGGGCTCCTCTAAAAGCAGCGAGGGTAAAGTGAAAATGCAATCTTCAGCAATGGCTGGAATGACTCCTTAGCCCTGGAGTCTGGGTGGTTCCGATGCTAGTTGAATCCAAGTGTTGTGGTTGCCCACAATACTAGGCTAGCTACTACTGGAACTAAGGTAGACTAACTTAAGACATGAAGTCTCAAGCTAGGAGGGGAGCACAAGATCGAATCTGAGACATGAAGTCCCAGGAAGTCCAAAGATTGACCCGAGCAAAGCACAGGGTATCGGAGATGTGCCTTCGCATGAATCCAAAAGCGAGGAGAGACGCACTGTAAGAATGATGATAAGTGTGTGGGTGCTGACCACCAAGGCGAATGGTGAAGTCGAGCTAAATAAAGGGAGCGAGTATAAGCTCGTCCCAGGGATTCCAAAGGCAACCAAGATAGAAGGGGTAGCTAAGACAATAGTTCTTGCTTGGAATAGACCGGTCTGGCATAGTCCGGACTGTCAATGAATGGTCCGAAATATCGGACTATGAAGGATGAACAAATGGCAATAGATCAAAGGGCAAACGGCGAAGAGACAAATGGGCGAAACGGTGGCGAGGATATGAATGGAGAGGGACTCGAACAGAAACTGAAAAACGAAGTGAAACCCAATAAGTCCTTTATTCAAATGCATGATACAAGTCTTTATAGTCCAGGCATTTTCCCAGGACTATGTAGAAACATGTGGTTCTGTCAAAGAATGCCACAAGATCAAGTCAAAGGCCCATATGAAACTGTCAACGAATATTTGTAGTCCAAATGGAATACTGTCCAATCTGTGACTGATGTGACTGTGACAGAAAGGTGACTTATGACTTGTTCAAAGTAACAGATGTCGAAGAAAATAAGAAAATAAAAGATTGTGTCCAAACTTGAACTATGAACAGGACTGAAAAGTGGACTGTCAATTGGACTTGGACTGATGAACTACGCATGGATAGAAATGGATTGACATTGGACCGACATGAGACACGATGGACATCTTGAACACGAGGGACAGTACCTGTATGAGAACCTAAACTGACGCAAGAAACCGGTCTGTAAACGTAGAGAGCGACGAGCTCCTACATCCGAGGGGGACTTGGATACTGACTGTCCCCAGTCAGTCATGTGATGCACTGAGTTTGAACCACAGGACACTACGAAAACGTGAGAAGTGGCCAAGTCCGTTTTCTTTATATAATCACCCTCTTCATCATCCATCTTTCACTATTGCCATGTCTGCCATCGACGACATTCTCACGCTCTCCCAACCCGTGGACACAACCAGTCCGAAAGCCATGGCCGCTCAAGCCCTCAAAAACGCGAATGCCCACATTGTCGATGTCGCCCAGACTGTACCAGACAACAAGGAGACCCTACATGAAGAGTAGGAGATATGGGTGACAGAGTGGGACGGAGCCTTGGTGAGTAACAAAACTTATCGCACTGTGCACGAGCTGACTGGATCTGCAGATGCAAGTGCACGCTTGCCTGCAAACGGCACACAAGCACGGCACAGAAGCCCTGGTTGACAACCGGGCTGTCCAGTGCATGCGAGAAGTGGGACCGGTCGCTGAGCGGTGGTGCGTGGAGGCGAAAGCAAGACGCAACGAGGCTGAAGCAGCTGAGGCTTGGCGTCATCAAGAGGAGGAAGAGGAAGCACAATGCAGACAAGAGGTGGAGGAAGAGGTGCAATGCTGCCAGGCTGAAGAGGAAGAAGAGTGCGCAATCGCAGGTCAAGTGCAAGCACCCTTGGCGGACGAGGAGACCGGTGAGACTGGACCAGGACCGACAGCAGCGGCGTCAGTCTCAGCTGAGAGCGCAGAGGTGGGTGGTCGGATCAAGGAGGTCAGCAAGGGCGTGCAGATGTGGCACCCTAGCAAGGTGAGTAGGCTGGCAACCTGCTCTAATAGTCCACTAACGAATTTCAGCGTGCAAGGATGATGGTGGAGGACACTGAGGACAACAAAGACGAAGTGCATGTGTGGCCTGTGAAGAGGGCCGCCGCAGAAGAAACGATTGTCGACCACGACGAAAGATGTGACGGATGTCACAAGGCACACAAGCCTTGCATTGGACCCGTCAATCAGATGTGCTTCCGATGCAAGCGCATGAAGGTGCAGTGCAACAAGTCATTGGGCCGCAGAAAGCCTAAGATGCAGGAAGGGGACGCTCCAGAAGGGAGCAAGGGAAAGGGCAAAGGTAAGGCCCCAGGTACGCTGTTTATATTTTCACATTTGAACTGAGCTAACCGGACTGAACAGTCCATCAACGTCGACGCACCACACTGCCTGTGCGTGAGCAAATCAAGATCGTCGACAGCAACGAGGAGGCTGAGATGGAGAAGGAGAAGGGGAAGGATGTGCCGAAGGCTAGACCGATGGCGAGGAAGCCAGGGCGCATGACGCCCAAGGAGAATGCCATCCGGGTGACCACCCACCTGGAGGTGGCACTCCTGTCGTCTCAAGCGCGGATGAAAGCAATGGAGGCGGACATGGTGGATATGGCGGCCGAGGTTGTAGAGCAGCTTTTAGAGCTGGCAGCCCTTAAGAGGATGCTGCAGCAGTAGGTAGCGATCCGCCTGTAGATAGTTGTAACAGTCTTGTAAATCCTGTAGCGCAATTTGATCGCATTGTCCATGTCCATGTCCATGTCCGATGTGATCCCTAAGCAAAAGAAAAGAAGTATAAGAACAAGTGTAATAGGCTTTTATCAAATTGAAACTGAAGGTACAACACCAGAGTGCGAGCTACCACTTGGCTTGTCTTCGTCGATCATCTTTTGGCATCTATACTTCACCAGATCGTAGATAGGATTGAGAAGTCCATAACAGGACAAAAACTGGACTGAGAATGAAGACGAAACATAATGTGTGCTTTCAGAGTTATGGTGCGTTTGAATGAAATGGTACGTAGAGACAGAGAGAAACTTTTCGTGATATGTTTGTTAGGACTGTTTTCTGATTGATTGGAACGAGAGATTGTATAGTAGAGAGTCTGTTTGTTTTTCGGTTTAGTGATGTTTTTATGTGATATCTGTTATAGAATGGCACCTATGTTACTATTATTTACCAAAGACTAGGGACTAGTCCCTACAAACCCTCATTACATATCCCTAGAAGTTACCTAAGCCAGCTGCTGGCATCTACCTTTAGCATTCTAACTCATGTAACCTGTAGCATGTGACCCTGAGACTCACCTTCCTAATTAGCTACAGAACCCAGCGGACTTATCTAGAACAGTCTAGAGCCTTCAGACTTCTTATCTCTGGCTAGATCCCCCTGTTTCACCTTAACGTTTCATATTTGATAGTAGACTAGAATGGACTACTATATTTAGTCATTCCTTATTGTACACAGCATGGTCTGTGCACCCAGTCCTTACGTATATAAACCCCTAGATACTTGCAGTAGTCCGCTAGTCGAATCCACTTGTATCATTCGTGGTCTCTCCTCAAGTGCCATTGAGAGCAAGTGTGAGCACCTCACTCCACTACCACCCTTGCACCACCTTGTGCATTCCCCCAGACCTAGTGCCATCTGAGGTAGCGTTGCAAGTGTGTGAGAGATCATAACACTTGGATTCGACTGCTTAGGCACCGCCTGGATCCTAGGGCTAAGGGGTCATTTCGGCTGTTGCCAAAGATTGCGTTTCACACACCCTCGCACCTTTAGAGGAGGCCCTTGGAAGGGCATGCTTTGTATTGCTAGATAGACCTTCGTCATCACCTCATTTGAGGTTGATAGTCTCCATTAGGGTCGTGCCTGATTTGGAAAGAGCGACTGGGAACAACAGCTGCCGCTGCCCAGGCTGAGCTTATATCGTCGTGTTAGTCCCCAAAGTGATTTGGGAGGTAGAGCATCAGTAATAGTACTAGGCACTTAGTATATGTGCATTCGCCGAAGAAGGCAACAAGAGTACCACCTTACCTACGAACATTACCCATCTCGCCTTCAACGAAGATACCACTTGCGAAGCAAGGGATCTATCTTTCTGAGAACCCACGCCTGCCAACTGCCCAGAGTGTAGTTGGAAGATACTGCACAGTAAGCAGACGGTGCCCGTGGGGGATTTGGATTTGCTGAAGAAAATAAAGTTTTACCTTTAGTAGATGAAACAGGAAGTCCAGGAATTAGTAGCATTAGCAATCATTCTAGGAGTAATAGCAGCCATCTACAAGTGGGTAAACCAGGGACGCGAAGAATTCGAAAGAGACATTGTTCTGTTCAGAACATGGAACCAAGAAAGGATAGAAATAGGAATCTCGACCTGTTCAGAATACAGGTTGATGCAGCATGAGAACAATGTTT
The DNA here is from genome assembly GCA_038089455.1 of Tylopilus cf. leucomycelinus. NCBI lineage: Eukaryota > Fungi > Basidiomycota > Agaricomycetes > Boletales > Boletaceae > Tylopilus > Tylopilus cf. leucomycelinus. The sequence goes on from JBBPKV010000221.1 coordinate 8,929, forward strand.
AGAAGAAATCAGGGCATCGTCAAGAAGGTTGCCAACAAGGTGATCAAGTTTCTAACCCTGGAATCAATTACCATATTCGCTGTCGCCACTACCGGCTTAGGAGTTGGGCTTCTTATATTCATAGGAGTATATCTGAAGATCTTGGGTAACCAAATAGAAGCCCATGCCCAAGTGGTGCAACGCATAGAAGCACAAAGAAGTAGACAAAGAAACGCCTCCTTCTCTTGCCGCAGAGAAGCACCCCCTGTCTAGAAACACCCCTCCTTCACATGCAGATTGCCATCTCGGCTTTCGAATTACTACTGACTTTGATTGGAGTTCTCATCTTCTACTTCCTCCATAACTGGTTCAAACTGCCAAATAACGAACGACCCTTTGTCTTCTTTTGGGAATACCATCAAGTGGAGAACCAGTGGCAAATTGGGTTCATAAGGCCCCTAAAATTGGTAATACCAAACGTAGAGTATCGAAAGGAATTGTACAGCAATTACAATACCTGGCATCAATAGGGCAAATGAATATCACTAAGCCTGCAAGGCGACCTTGTCGCAGACGATATCAGGAACCCCCTCCCCCAATGGCTCCCCCAATTCCCTACCTGCTACCCGATAGACCCGCCCCATCTCCCGATCCCACCCCTCGCCAAGAACGACAAATACTCTGGGCAACCCTTCACAGGGCCTGTATAGAGGCCGAGATAAATTGTGGCTAGTGCCAAGCCAAAGGTCATCACTGGACCAACTACCCCTCGCACCCAGAAAACTTGGGAACCTCGCAGCCCAAAGCACAAACAAGGAATATGCCCCTGCACTTAAGGGCAGTAGAGGAACCAAGGTGGCCTGCGATAGCACCAGGATATGTGGATAGGCTCACCTTCGAGACAAGGTCTCAGGTGCCACCATCTCTCCCAGCACCGGCCAAAGAGATTGTTGAACCAGGGGCAGAGTATAAAACAAAAGAGGCAGAAAGATATTGGAGGAGAAGAATAAAAGAAGATGAGAAAGAAAGGGCGGCTGCGAATCGCAAAAGATGGACAATCTAGAGGGAACAACGTTTCTTGGCTTCTTGGTATTAACAGAAAAGGTTGCAGATTAGGAGTCAGATTCCCTTTCAGACTTTAGGACCCTTTTAGAAATAGAGTTAGCTATCCGAAAAGGCATCCACTGCAGTGACGTGGCACCGGATATAAAATTAGTGTGCTTAATTCCCTTTGTGGGCGAACATTGTTTCCTTTTCCCTTTTTAGAATGATTCCTAGAGAGTGGATATCTGTAACTGTTAGGGCTGCTCTCCGAGATGAAGTAGTTAGGGGTTAGTCAGCATCTAGAGATGTTTGAGGCTCCACTATACTCCTGGAGCCCTCCGAAGGTTCATGGATGCCGTTTGCGGTTTCAAATTAGCATTCGTAAAATAGCTGATCTGGACAAGTTTCACATCATACATACAAAGATAAACAAACAAAAAAAAAGAGGAAAAGACAAAAAACAAAAAGACTAGTACTTGATACCATACCCCTCGGATGCATTAGGCCTCGAGTCCTTCATTCCTTCAAAGAATGGACGTTCTTTATTACCATAGAGATAGATGTTATGAACTCATCAAATATTGGATAAGCCCAGAGTGCGGTTGAAAGATACCCACAGTAAGCTGCCGAAAAAAAAAAAAAAAAAAAAAAAAAAAAAAGAAAGATGAAAAACAAATTTCCTTATGAACACTTACAACATTTAGACTTTTAGACTTTTCAGGGTGACTCTTCGAACCACATTATCCCCAATTAGCAATCCCTCAACTATCGTAACTTGCAATTAGAGTTTACGCAGACTAGTCAATGACATGCCAATGAGAGAAGATCAGGTGTATTAAGATGCTCCTAAAGGGAGGATCACAGGATCCATACAGGAGTGGATGGATCCCAGGACATTACTCATCAGAGGATATGACAAATGAATAGGAATGCAAAAGGAAGGATGTATATCTTCTAAAGGAGCCCTAGGATAGAAGAATATCTGTTGATTTCCTAAAAACCCCTGATCCGAGGAAAACGATTCTGTTTTCTCGACTCGCCTGGAATACAAGTCCTAAAGGGAGGATAGTGTTATAGAATGGCACCTATGTTACTATTATTTACCAAAGACTAGGGACTAGTCCCTACAAACCCTCATTACATATCCCTAGAAGTTATCTAAGCCAGCCGCTGGCATCTACCTTTAGCATTCTAACTCATGTAACCTGTAGCACGTGACCCTGAGACTCGCCTTCCTAATTAGCTACAGAACCCAGTGGACTTATCTAGAACAGTCTAGAGCCTTCAGACTTCTTATCTCTGGCTAGGTCCTCCTATTTCACCTTAACATTTCATATTTGATAGTAGACTAGAATGGACTACTATATTTAGTCATTCCTTATCATACACAGCATGGTCTGTGCACCCAGTCCTTACGTATATAAACCCCTAGATACTTGCAGTAGTCCGCTAGTCGAATCCACTTGTATCATTCGTGGTCTCTCCTCAAGTGCCATTGAGAGCAAGTGTGAGTGCCTCACTCCACTACCACCCTTGCACCCCTTGTGCATCCCCCCAGACCTAGTGCCATCTGAGGTAGCATCACGAGTGTGTGAGAGATCATAACAATATCAGAGACACTGGACAAAAACCAGGATGAAATGAAGATCACCGGTCTAAGCACAGGGTAAAACTGATATGAGGAAACAATCTTTTTAGGGGTTGAGGGGGACTTAGTCTTCAAAGACCACATCCTCTGCCTCCTCCTCGTCGTCTTCAGCTTCGAATTCATCAATTTCTTAATCGGTCAGTCCAGTCAAATCAGTAACCGGAATCGCGATCTTCATCCTTGAAAAGTAGGGTAGCAGGCGAAAGGCTGCATACCGCAACTTAGAGATGGTGCCATCCAACTCTGCCAGTAGGTACAATCCTCCAATAGTTCAGCGAAGAACTACCATTGGACCTAAGTACCTTGGTTTCGTCTTTCGGTTTAACTCTTTTTCAATCCAAGTATTTCGGACCAAAACGAGATCACCAGGACTGTACTCAGTAGTTCGAATCCTATTTTTGAATTGCGCCTCGAACTGTTTGATGGACGCGAAATGCGACTGTAGTACATGCTGTCGCATACTGTCGATATTTTCTTGTCGCTTCTGGAGCTGAGAGGCTCGCCAAGCAATTAAAGCAGATCTAGAAACTGGATCAGATTCCAGTGCGGGGACAAGAAACGTAGCTTCTGCGAGATCAAAAGGAAAGAGCGGTTCAACACCATGTACCATGAAGTATGGCGAGAGATTGGTCGATTTAAGAATAGTGACACGCTCTGCCCAGAAAACAGAGTGAGCTGTCACTGGCCAGCGAATCTCCCCTCCCAGGGTGGTTTTAACGATGGCCTCCTGGATATCAAAGTGACGCTGTTCAACCACACCATTTGCCTGAGAGTTGTAAGGGGAGATTCGGATATGGCGAATGCAATATCGCGAAGCGAGGATGTCTAGAGCTTGGAGGAAAGCAGAACCATTGTCAGTTACAATCACAGATACAGCACCCCAATGACAGAGGATATCTTCAAAAATAAAAGAAGTAAGTGCGGTCGCATTTTCAGACCGTAACATACGCCACTCCGGATATGCAGTGAGTGTGCATCGGGCATGTACGATGAAGTGGTAACCACCGGATCATGGCATGACCATAGTGTCGATGTGAACTTTGTGAAATAGACTGCCAATCATGGGGACAGTAGGGGGTATATGGAACTTCTATGTTTGACAGATCTGGCATTCGTGACAGGATCTGATGTACCACTTGATATTGTCAACCAACATTGGCCACCAGAACCGTTGGAGCAACCGGGTCCAGACTGAGAAGACACCTTTGTGTCCGAGGCTATTGTGTGCCTCCCTGATCAGGCCATAACAGTGTTCCATAGGTACTACTAGTTGATGATGACCATGAGGTTCGCGACGGTAAAGCGAGTCATGGAGAAGGAAGAAGCGCATAGCAGAATTGATGAAGGAAGTGTAGTCGGCATCAGATAGGTCAGGGGGACAGGTACATGTGTGTAAAAATTCGCAAATATGGGTGATGCGATCCTCCTTCGCTAACGCTTTTTGAGACCAAGGGAGGACAGGTTCGTCTTGAACCAAGTCTGAGTCTGCATTAAGTAGGACCGAAGCGTGATGTGTAGTGGGTGAAATGAGTCTAGAAGCGTAAGCAGTCAAATATAATGAAGAAAAGTGATTGTTTAAGAGAAAAATGAAGAAGGAGTATGCATTGTCCAACCAGTCCTCAAAATCATCGTCAGGAGGTGGATCGTCATCGGAATGAGGACGATGGGATAGTCCGTCTGTGCCAGTATGACGAGTAGCAGGAACATGAATGAGACGAAAATTGAAAAGGAGAATACCAGCGATCCACTTGTTAATGGTCGCGTTCGGTTGGAGGTCCGGGTTATTAATCATACCCTTCACGTATTTGGCATCCATTTCGACTGTGAAGTTAGCGACACCGAAGATAAAAATGCGGACTGCATGTAGAGCACGAAATAGTCCATAAAGTTTCAATTTCGCTTGTGAATAGCGGCTCTCAACCTCTGTAAGGCTGATAGAACCAAAGTGATTTGGATATCGCTTACCATCGGCACCTTCCTGAGACAGGATGTAACCAACAGCAATGAGAGAGGTATCGACAGCAAGAAAGATTTCGAGTCCGGACTCGTAGTCCAGACAATGTAAAGCGGGCGAAAGACAAATAGCATCCTTGAGATGCTGCATCGTGAGTTGTTGGGATGCTCCCCATTCGAAAGGAACACCCTTCCTGGTTAAATCGACCAGGGGATGGGCAATAGAAGTGAAATCATGAATGAAAATGCGGAGTACACTGCAAACACCCAAGAAACCACGCACATGAGTGAGTGTTTGACATGAAGGCCAGTCACAAATCTTTTGTACTTTGTCCTCATGAGGAATATGACCGTCGGCGGTGCATTTGTGTTCAACGACAGTTGTGTCTGGTATGGCAAGCACGAACTTTTTTGCAGAAACCATCGCGCCAACATTTTGCAGTCGTTGCAAGATGCAGTGGACTACCTGTAAATGTTCCCAAATGAACTGGCGGATGTTTGGGTTGTCAGGAGCAGTCTCGTATGAACCATCTGGATTCTGATAACATGTGGTGATAGATTTTATGGGTAAGTCATCGATGAAAGGGTAGGTATGTCGAGGGATTTCATCCTGAAGAACGAACGACATGTCTGCTTGATAGATTTGGACCGCATTTGTGTATCCCATAGGAACGGTGGTGAGACGATGAGGACCCATCAGACTATTGAAAGTCGTGAGGTCACGAGATTTGGGATGTAGTGGACGCTGATTGTAGCCAGCAAATAAATCCATCATCCTGTAAATGGCATATCCTGCAAAAGACTCTGTGAAGTGTTCCATGAATGGCAGCATGGATGAGTCCCAGATAGTAACCACATTAAGGGGTTGGAGATCGTGTATGAGTCGAAGTGATTTGCCGTCCTGTTTAAACATGCAGAACCATTGAGATCGGTATGCTGCGGTAGACAGTTCGTAGACACCGGACACAATCTGGTCTTTAATAATCTAGATCACGCTGGCTCACATGGAAGGAGGGATGGGGATGTTGCGAAGTGCCCAAGGGGTATGAGAGACAGTCAGAATCTTTACGGGGGGAAAGTATCTTTCGTCAAGGCAACCTTGCTCGGTAGGAATCCAAGTGAAAGCCATTTCGTGTTCAAGGAGGAGCCAGCATACGAGCTTGACTTCCTCTGGCCATAGCCAGTTTGTGGGATTGAGATCTAGTTTGTCAGCACGTTCCTGTGTAAAACGAACACCAGGAACGAAGTCAGGAGGATGGGTAGGTAAAGGACATAGTCTGGCGAGTGGATTGTCTGGAAGAGAACAGATAATCCAATACTCCTCGTCAACTGGAGCCACAATGGACCGAACTTTCTTCGTGACAGGCTTATAAGCCAACGGATGTGAAAAGAGATCGTAAGAATAAACCAAAGAAAGCGCGATGAGCGTGTCCGGATTGAAAACGGACTGCGTCGAGGATAAAAACGAGTAATGCGGCAAAGGTGAAGGCAAATGCATATTGGACAGAAAAGATGCGATGGAAGCATTACTGATATCTCCCCAGCCATTGAGCGGATCATCGAAATCTAAAAACCCATCTCCAAAACGGACTGATGGCTAGTACACTGTAAATGGTCTTGACAACGTGGACAACCTTCGGACCATGGTTTCATAGGCAGAGTATACTGCTTGTCCATATTAGGGTCATGAAGAGTGATCGTCTGGGAACCGTCTGGAAAATCTTCTATGTTAGCACTCATTAGGCAATGGAAAGGTTGACCCAGTAGTAGGTCAAAGTTAGCACGGGCCAAGATTTGGACCTGTAGTATGACTTCGCCTCCACCGAAATCGAGTGTGAGGTTTTCGAGAACACCAATTGTACTGTCCACACTAGTATTAGCAGAGAACATCTTCATCGTCTGGTCAGATTGGATTGGTAGTCCAAGCTTTTCCCAGATCTAGCAAGGCATAGTGATAACCTTAGAACCAAAGTCTAGAACACCACAAATGGTCCAACCTGTATTGCCAACCTTAGCTTCGATCGCTCTAAGGGGTAGACTGTGATGCGCGACAATGAGTCTGTCTTTGTTGCGCATTATTCATGTTCCAGTCCTGCGTGTGAACACGCAGTCATTACCGGACAACTCGTTAATCTGTGCGGTATAAGTCGAGGGTAGGTTAGCAATTCATTTCACAGTAGTAAGTTCATGAAATTGTTTTTGAAATTCTGGCGAGACTGCAAAGAGATCTTTGACCAGAACTGGAACATTAGTGTCCAGGACTCGGTCCAAGACTCATTTTGGAGTGGCCTCGTCTTCGAGGGAGAAGGAATATTTGTACTGCATGGATGGAGAGAAATTCTGGTTAGTCCCAGGTACTTGTGAGGGGATGTTACTCGGTGCATTTGTAGGCGCATTGTCCAGATCGGACATGAACCGACCAGGACCAGTTTGAGTAGTAGATGCGCCAGTAGGGTTTTGAAGAGCGCTACGTAACGGAGAGGAAGAATCACTAGCACTGACTGAGATTGGAGCAGACGAGGATGATGAGGGTGGTAAGGGTGAAGCACTTCGCATTGTCTGCTACAGCTCAGGGGATAAAAGTTCTTCGGACACGGCAGCTGTGCGATAATCTGGTTTCTTATGCGGTGATACCTGAACACCGTCAAAGCGAACTCGTTTTCCCTTCTCTTTGGACGCTTTGTCTGCCTGAAAAGTAGCCCATGCCTGAACTAGGTATGGTTGGAATTCTTCATTGGCAGCGATAGGAATGGAGTCCAAATCTGGACTCGGTTCCATCGTGTAGAAAGCGGAAGAGTCGATGTCAAGGATTGCTGGGGTAGCAGGGTACATGTTAGATAGTATACCAGCAGTGATATGAGGAGGTGCATCTCTAGTGAATCCTGTAGAAGATGCAGACATAGATGCTGTAGCTGCATTCAATTGTCCAGAGGAATGAGCATAGTCAATACCATCCTTGAGACATCTACCTTCTGGCGTGCGAGGTATGTTGGATCCGTCTGGCATATAGACACGATTGTCCTTTCCCCTAGTAATTTTCCCTGCATTGAGGTACTCTGCGCAGATAGGACAATTCTTTGTGAAATGCCCATGACCAGCACAGAATCTATAGGTGGGGTCCATCAATCTAGCCATAACGTTGGTCTCAGCCTTGACGGCCGGACTCGGATTGTATATTTGTGGTGGACCAGATGGATGTGGATGCTGATTGGGATTGGAACGTGAAGGACTGTAGGATTGCTGAAAACGGGGCATCACGTCTGATGCGGACAGACTAGATCAAAGTGCTGATCCTGTCAACAAGAATTTGGCAGCGCTTATGACGTCATTCATTGGGTACGGATCATCAGGATGGATGTCTGGTTTGATGATTGCGAGGCGATGACATATATGATCCTGTAAGAACGCAGGAAACCCTGTCAAGAAAATCATGTTTTGCTCCATTTCAGAGAGCTTATGGTTAGTAGTTAAGAGCACAGATACTTTCGTGAACTTCCTAGTATATTCACCCAGATCATCCTGATTACGCATCTGCTTCTTATGGTAGTCCTCGATGAGGTACTGGATGTCAGCACGATGATATCATGTACTACCTTCACATCCCGGATAGAGTTTCTTGACTGCTTCAATGAACTCTTCCCATTCAGCAGGATTAGCTACTGCTTCTGGTAACATTTTCCATACTTCAGCTTCTTCGAGGTCCACATATCGAATAGCTGCTTTGACCTTACTGGCCTCATCGAGTCCAGCTTGATCATCGAGCTGCTCGATATCTTCTAAGTACCGAGGAAGCTGGGATGGTGTTTTACCATCAAATTTAGGCACATTTTGAGTACCTCTAAGAGGCATAAGGAAAACCTGCGGTTGGTTAGCCATTGGACCAAAATGAACCTGTAGAATGTGGGGTGAAGGACTGTTTAATCCGATCGGACTAGAAGTGGATTGTGACGAGACAGATACGAGCGAAGGAGGATTGACTGAAGAAGAAGGGGATGAATCCTGCTGAAGAACAGTGTTATGATCTCTCACACACTTGCGACACTATCTCAGATGGCACTAGGTCTGGGGGAATGCACAAGGTGGTGCAAGGGTGGTAGTGGAGTGAGGCGCTCACACTTGCTCTCAATGGCACTTGAGGAGAGACCACGAATGATACAAGTGGATTCGACTAGCGGACTACTGCAAGTATCTAGGGGTTTATATACGTAAGGACTGGGTGCATAGACCATGCTGTGTATGATAAGGAATGACTAAATATAGTAGTCCATTCTAGTCTACTATCAAATATGAAACGTTAAGGTGAAACAGGGGGATCTAGCCAGAGATAAGAAGTCTGAAGACTCTAGACTGTTCTAGATATGTTCGCTGGGTTCTGTAGCTAATTAGGAAGGCGAGTCTCAGGGTCACGTGCTACAAGTTACATGAGTTAGAATGCTGAAGGTAGATGCCAGTGGCTGGCTTAGGTAACTTCTAGCAATATGCAATGAGGGTTTGTAGGGACTAGTCCCTAGTCTTTGGTAAATAATAGTAACATAGGTGCCATTCTATAACAAACAGGAGGGAATTTGGTTTGATCAAAGAGAAAAGTGAGCGATGGTGAGGGGGAACGATCTCAAGTGATTGATGATGATTCGTGAGCAGATAGAGGTGATAGCGGCGAAAGCTGAGGTGCTACTGGAGATCGATGACGTGATGACAGATGGTTGTCAGGTGGAGTAGAGGTCATAAAACCACCAGGAAAGAAGGGTGAGTCTATGACAGGTGACATTGACAGACTGATGAAGTTGTGACAGGCACAGTCCGGAGTGACTGGGACAAAAAAATTGGACTTGGTAGAGATGTTGAGACAACAAAATTCGGAGAGTAGTTCCTCAAGTTCCAAGCGCTGAGGTATGGGTTGAAGCGACCTTCTGAGTGGCCTTGTGGAATCCCTCGCAGTGGGCTCCAGTTGTAAGAATGATGATAAGTGTGTGGGTGCTGACCACCATGGCGAATGGTGAAGTCGAGCTAAATGAAGGGAGCAAGTATAAGCTCATCCCAGGGATTCCAAAGGCGACCAAGATAGAAAAGGTAGCTAAGACAATAGTCCTTGCTTGGAATAGACCGGTCTGGCATAGTCCAGACTGTCAATGAATGGTCCGAAATATTGGACTATGAAGGATGAACAAATGGTGATAGATCGAAGGGCAAACGGCAAAGAGACGAATGGGTGAAACGGCGGTGAGGATACAAACGGAGAGGGACTCAAACAGAAACTGAAAAACGAAGTGAAACCCGATAAGTCCTTTATTCAAATGCATGATACAAGTCTTTATAGTCCAGGCATTTTCCCAGGACTGTGTAGAAACATGTGGTCCTGTCAAAGGATGCCACAAGGTCAAGTCAAAGGCTCATATGAAACTGTCAACGAATATTTGTAGTCCAAATGGAATACTGTCCAATCTGTGACTGATGTGACTGTGACAGAAAGGTGA
>JBBPKV010000222.1:6926-18962 GCA_038089455.1 Tylopilus cf. leucomycelinus
CACACGATGTCAATGGGTGCAGACTAAAATTCCGTGCGCCTAAGCTATCACCCCTCTTCGCAACTACTACATACACACACATCTAAAGTCCACCGATCTCGTCACTCCAAGGGTCTGCGTTATGGAATCGAGTGAGACGCTACTGCACTGCTTACCAATTGGGAAACCGCACATCCCACAACCTGAAACTGAAACGCTTCTCGCCGGGGATGCGTTTCAACAGCACAGTTTCAGCACAGGAGCTGCGGTTGATCTCCACTTTCCTAGTCGTTCTCTGATTCAAGTTCTCGGGAGTGCATGACCGACTCCTTTCGATCTTCCTGCAGTGTCTCCGCCCTATCGGTTTGTCAACAATCCAGCCAACACTCGCTTCGTGTCTAAGCGCAAAGCGGTGCGTATTTCGCTACAATCAAGCGTTGTTACAGCTATACTGTCGGCTACATCTAGTATCACACTAGGACTTGCAACGAATATACTCCCGAGATAGTTATGAAGGAACTCATGACGGGCGTGTGCAAACTCGCAAAGCAGGCGGCAATATATCATGTTATAGTAACCTAGTCTTCCTCGATCTTGATTTTCTTTTTTTCTCCTGCGCATACATCCAAGATCAAAACGCATCCGAGTAATTGAATGGTGATGAAAAAATCCAACACGACATACCTAGAAGTGTGTCTACGTTATCTTCGTACTCCCTCTTGATGCAGACTGTCGACGACGCTGACAAGTCATCCAAACACCTATACATTTCGAACAGGGAAACTTACCACGCGTGCCAACGCCAGACATTGGTCGAGCGTCACTGCCAGATGGTGCTGACGCTGTGGGAGTCCCGCCCTGAAGCAGAGCATTTATTTCGGCACTGAGTTCTGCAGAGGGTTGGTATCCAAGACTTGCTGGAGGCAGAATCTGGGGCCCTAGGGGGTCAGCGTGAGTGGGCAGCGAAAGGACGAAAATATAGGTGATCTACCCGTGTCGGGTTCTCGAAGTTCATGGGTCCGTGAGTGAAAGGATGGGTGTGATTGTTCCGGATGATGAAGGGAATTGAGAGCATCAATGAGGGCTTTAGAGGGCTGGTATTCTGTAGGAACTCATCAATTGTCACGGGCAGGCATGCAGTTGGATCCTCAACGGAAACAACGTACCAGAAGCAGGCCCGGAGGCGATGTTATTTAGTTCACCGTCTTCCACTTTGACCTCGGTTATGACAGAAGGCTGGAGAGTCGGGTTGATGTCCTCTAATTCCGTTCTCTCCTGTTTGGGACTGGACGAGCGAATTAGGTTGAGCGCATCTTCCTCCACGTAGCAAGAACCAAGTCAATTCACAAGACAAAGAAGAGCGCAAGACCTACCCAATTCGTATGGGTCCAGCTTCTTGATGAGTTTGAGTGATAGCGGCGGCGCTTGAGGTGGTTCCCTAAGTCGAGTTTGAGACCGATCGAGGAACGGTGCGTGAGACGGGTGTTGTGGGGGTGGCTCGTAAGGTTTGAAAAGACCGGTCTGTTATCGTGACTAACGTCACCGAATGCGCCAGGAATGTAAAAAGTTGCTTACTGCAGATTCTTGTCCATCGGGTTGTCCTTCGGATTTTGGGTGGCTTACTCGTGTTGGTGATGGCGTGACCGCTGACGGAGGTGGCGATGTTGCAGGCTGCTGCTCCTGGCTTAGACTAGGTCCATAACCCGGATTCGGAGGGGGGAGTGCTGGACGTGGGATTGCTTGAACGAGGGTTGTGAGAGTAGATGGAGGAGAGGTCCAAGATGGTGGTGGGTACGGAGACTTGGCGGGTACGACGTCGAGGGAGAGTGACTCCGGAAAGTTCTCCAGCCAGTTATCTGAAGGGAAGGCCGGGTCAGTGTACTATACCTACCGTTCAGAAGGTACCGTTAGAAAATACAAGCACATGACAAAGAAAACAATTGTAACGATGAGGAAGGATAACTTCACGTACGATTCGCAGGATCCCCGTTGTTTGTCCAGTTGTAAAGAAAGACGCATGTCGACCGATCGGGATCTGCAGGCCGTTTCGCGAAATTGGCCCAACGGTGCTCACCAAGGAGAGGGACAATATTCGTTCCCGCTGGAAACTGTAATATGATTTCGTTGCGCTACGAGGATATGGAACAGAGGGATAGGTACGTAGAAAAGTGGCATGTAGCTCGCAAACGCCACGCACACAAAGGAGCACACTTACAGTACCCATGCTATATATGCATTCAACCCTCGGCACATGTACTCCTAGTCCGGCTTGCTGAAGGGCAAACCGCGCCCAAGCAGCTACCCGATTGAAGTCGCGCTGAACACGTTCCCGTGGATTGTTGTTACTCTCCATTCCCCAGGGGTCGGTGACAACTACATACACCTCGTCGGGGAGGTCTGTATATGGGGGGCCTCTCTTGGATCGCTTTGGCATGATTTTCTTGTTCACGAGGCTATTTGGTGAGTGGCAAGGAGGATGCGACGATCATACCATGGAACTGGAGAAGAAGATCGGAAGGACTGTCGGAGATCGGATCCATCCTTGACGAGATACAATGACACAGTCTACCAAGTAACGAGGTCCTCCTGTCCTCTATTTTCTGTCATCTAACCGACGCCAATTCAGACCATCCTCGAACTGGCTGGCGTTGCAGAAAGTGAGTGCAGCAGAGTGTCGATTCGCTATAGATTCATTGATCCGGTCAGAGTTTGGTTCGGAATGCTCACCCACGGAAACGGCGCAGAGTCGACCGTGACGAGACGAGCACTTCTCTTTCAAACAAGCTGCCTGCGTCTCCTCCATCGCAACTACGGAAGCGAAACGAACATGACCAATACAACGAAGACATTGATTTCGAGACCACCGAGGTGAAGAATGGCGAATCTATCGCGACATTACAGAGAATGGTGCTTGGAAAAACAGAATACAAGGATTCACAGGCTGCGTGAGCCCCATGTATATGCTGTAGCTAAGACTCGTCTCATCGTCCTGTTGCAGTCCCGGAAAATACCTCGCACTCGATTGCGAAATGGTAGGGGTCGGCATCGAAGGCAATGAGTCGTCCTTGGCACGGGTCAGCATCGTCAACTACACGGGTGTAATCATTCTCGACGTCTTCGTACGACAACGCGAGAAAGTCGTCGACTATCGGACCCAGTGGAGTGGTGTCCGCAGCACAGATCTGACTGGCTCGGGTACGTGTTTCGAAGCTAATAAAAGTGTACCGAGCCAACGCGGTATGTTTGCAGCCAAGTCGTTTAAAGACGTCCAGCAAATAGTGGCAAAATTGATTAAGGACCGAGTACTCGTTGGTCATGCTGTATACAACGATCTCAAAGTGCGTGCAATACGCTTACAAGATGCTTACAAGATGCATTTCTTACGACAATGGGCGCATATAGGCACTCCTGCTTTCCCATCCGTCTCCACAGATTCGTGACACCCAATTTCTGGCATATAAATACCGTGTCGTGAGATCGCGTCGGCCCGCGCTGCGTGTCCTCGTAAAGCAAGAACTCGGGATTACTATTCAGGGTGGTGAGCATAGCAGTGTAAGCCGTTTACCTGGACTTGGGTAGGATGGTTGCATGTCTGACAACGAGTGGACAACCAGGTCACGGATGCACGTGCAACTATGGCACTTTTTCGATTGTACAAAAAGCAGTGGGAAAGCGGTTTCAGACCGTCACGTACCTTTGCTCAGCCGAAGAAGAAAGTTGATGACGATTCTGCAGGTAAAGGAAAGGTTATTACGACCAGACGAACGTCACCGTATTTGCACCCCTCCCGTATACAGGGCAGGAAACGAGGACACTCGGAATTGTCTGATTCCGAAGATAATACTGCTGATGAGATCAATGATCCGTCAAGTCCGTCGTCATCACAAGGCTCGACAAATCAAAAAGGAATCTCGTCGGGGATACCGGTCGTCACTAGGAGGGCTGACGGCGCAATGGAAGTCAGGGGGAAGGGCCTACGAAAGGCGATTGACGGTGAAAAGGGTGGTGTTACTGGAGATAGCTCGAAGGGTGGGAATAAGACAGGCAAGGTTGGTGAGAAATGGTGGAGGAGCTTGGGAGGAGGCAAAAAGGGCAGCATCAAGCTGTGATTTTAAGCTCGCACTCAATCCTGCATGAACCAACCTCGAGAGTAATGAATATATTTCCGTAAGTGACCAAACTCTAGTGTGCCAGTTGCTCTTATCGCAGCTCCGGTAGGCAATTTCTCCATTACTTCATGGATGACGATATGAACGACATTAGATGAGTCACATCGGGAAACTCGGATGCGCTCTCCGCTTTGCAGAAATCGGTAAGAAACAACCAACTAATTTCACTCCTCAAGGCCTCACGGGAGAACCGATGCCGTCGGTTGCCGTCTGTCGAGTTATGATTCAGAATACTCTCGCATTCATCCGTAAGAATGCGCTCCCGAATATGGTGCATGGAAACGGAGATCCCCTTGTCATCTGGACCGACGAATGGAGAGGGAGAATCATTTACCACTCGTTGCTGCATCGGCTACTAGTGTCTGCATCAAACCTGGCTACAGGAACACCCGCACCGAAAACGGTCGTCGCAAAAAGAGATGGAAATCAGTGTCCCTTCTTGCACGTCTTCTGAACGGCAGAAATGTCTCAATATCATACCATGCCACGACATCAAACGCACCGGTGACAATAGACGAGTTCCTGTGGCGGTTGAAACTCGACGAGACATCAATGAAACGACCGAGCCGAGGACTTTTCGATCAGCACAAAAATCATAGCCATAAGCTGAATATTTCGTCGTACTGCGACCCCCGCATGAAACAGAGATTGGTTACTACATCTAGTGCCTAGATCCCGAACGCATACAAGGCGAAGGAAGAAAACAAAGAACAAAGAAAGCGTGACTCCTCTATCCTCCAGTTTTCTCGTTGAGTCAGTTCGCACCATCATAAGGGTCGGTAATGAAATCGCTCATTACATCTTATCTGCACGTCGGACTCGCATTCAAATGGCTATTAATCGTACAAAGGCAAGCTAGCGTCGCGGAAAAAGTAAATACTGCTTTGTACTCGGACCCATCGGAGAAGAATCGACCACCCTCAGCGGCGGGATTAAGGCTGGCTCTTACACAAAGGCCGAGTTTCTAGGCTTTACAACCAGCTTTCTGGCACCTGAGACGGGGTACGGTCAGCAAATCGGTGATAAAGGGTCGCTCCCGCGCCAAATTGTATCCCCGAAGAACTTTGCATAAGTGTGCGACAAGACTTTCCCAACTCTGAAGCGTTCAACGAGTCGTGGGTGTCTATGTACTCATAGAGTTTGCATATCAACAATAGAATGACGGTGAGCGGAACACCTGAGACCAGGTCATGCGAGGACGAAGATGGAGGAAACTGCGGAGAATTGAAGTTGACATGGTCGTATATGAGGTAAGTAGCGAGATATCGGCCGCGGTTGGAATGATTTGTGATCCAGAGGGTGCTGCGGTAATTCAGATCAGAATCAGAAACCACAAGGGGATTATAGTATCGAACCAAACCGTTTTGCGCGTTACCCACAGGCTGACAGCGCGTTAAGTAAAATGTCGTTAGAACCTGGGCGCATCAATCATTACATGAACATGCTACCGACTCCGGCCGACTCGTGGATAGTAGGCTGTCGTGTCACGTAAGATGGTTGTCGCGAGCGACACTAGAATCTCTCGAGGGAAGACGGGATAAAATCCTCTTGTTTCCACGTGTCGAAAAACTGTCGTACTCTTTCGCCTGTTTCCTAAACCCACAGCTCTCCGACGGCATGTGACACGATGTCACAGGTCTGTTTCAATGGTCTGCCTGCCTTTTTCGTATATGTACTGCCCTCTATGCCACCTTCTCCGAATGTGAAACGGCCTCGGGATGCCGATACGTTGACACTGCAAAAAGAATAGGCTAGTCCTCGAATGTTGCATGTACGCTGGATCGGGGCTCTCGCCCCCGTCAATTTTGGCCGTGCTTGCCAACATATCTGCACGCCGCCCGCATCTACGAGTACGCGTTGCGCGGTATCCAAACACTGCTTGGATCTGCCTTCATGATTGTGCCCCATGATCGATCATTCATCGGTGCCTGACTCTTTCTGTTCCATGTACCCGAACTGAATCGCGCTTTCTTGCTCACTGTGATATAAAGGAATATGATATGATTCGCTCGCCGCGTTATCTCCTCAAGTATCCCTTCCATGGTACCTGTCTCGAGAGTAACAGGTTTGTATCAAGTAAACGGCTATGACCTCCCGTATAACTTTACCGAAAGTACCATGTGGTGCTATTAGCGCTAGATCTCGCTGGGACGAGGTGCCGCAGCGTTCGACCAGCACGGCGCACGAGCCGACTTTCGGGTGGCTTGAATGATATAAAAGAGGAGTAGGACATTTTACTCTACTCCAACGTCGAACATGTTTTCTCTCTCTCCCCTCGCGTTTTCCCTCTTCTGCGTCTCCAATGTGCTATCGCGCTCCGAGATCGTGGACAGGGCTACTACCGCGATTGGTCCAGTCGCCCAACTTCATATCGCCAATAAGTACATTGCCCCAGACGGGTACAATCGATCGTAAGTGATGTTAATACATCTTTGTCAATAAATATATAGATCACCAACAACTTGCAGAGCAACTCTTGCCAATGGTGTACTCCCTGCGCCGTTGATCCGGGGTTACAAGGTGAGAATCGCGATAATACCAGGGTGGGGTACATATCCCTTTATAGAACGATCAATTTGCCATTCAAGTTGTAAACGAACTCACGGATGATACCATGGCTCTGGAAACCAGTATCGTATGTGATCGTACATTGAGCCCTCATTGCATCCTCATAAACATCCCGCAGCATTGGCACGGAATTTTCCAGCGTAGGTCAAACTGGGCCGATGGTGCCTCATACGTCACACAGTGCCCAATTCGTCAGAAGGAACAATTTGTACATAGATTCAACGTCGGGAACCAGACTGGCACATACTGGTATCATTCACACTACGCAACGCAATATTGTGACGGACTTCGAGGACCATTGGTGATATACGATCCTGACGATCCTCTAGCACATTTATATGACGTCGATGATGGTGAGTTTCCGTCAATTTCCTCTCGGTGCTATAGGTTATAACTCGAATAGAACATACCGTTATTACCCTCGCAGACTGGTCAGCATTTTACGTGGAGCCGAAACGTTTGTGCTGACTTGAATCAGGTATCATGAATCAGCTGTCCAGCTCGGCAAAATCTTTGGAGCGGTGGAATCAAAGGCGACACTGATCAATGGCAAGGGTCGCTATTCTGGTGGACCATCATCACCGCTCTCGGTGATCAATGTCAAGAGAGGGCTACGATATCGGTTCCGAGTGGTTTCCACGTCATGCGACCCTTCGTTCAACTTTACGATTGATGGCCACCGAATGACGATCATCGAGGTCGATGGGAACGAGGTTGAGCCCGTGGAGGTCGATTCACTACCTGTCTTAGCTGCGCAGCGCTACTCTGTGATCATCACAGCAGACAAGCCCGTCGGAAACTATTGGATTCGTGCACTGAGCAATGCACCCAACGCCTCGTTCGACAACCATCAAAACATGGCCATTCTCCGATATGAAGGGGCGAAGCATAAAAATCCTACGTCCAAAGCCGGACCATACGAACTGTCATTTGACGAGAGCAAGCTTCATCCACTCGTCAATCCAGGGGCTCCTGGGACACACGAGATCGGCAAGGCGGACGTGAACCTTATACTCGCACCGGGGTTCACCTCGGATGGCTTCTTTACATTCAACAATGTGAACTATACTGATGCCCCTGTCCCTGTGCTTCTTCAAATTCTGAGTGGGGCAAGGCAAGCTTCGCAATTGCTCCCAAATGGTAGCGTCTATATGCTTCCATTGAACAAGGTGATAGAAATCAGCTTCCCAAACCCCGTTGCAGCTCCTGGTGGCCCCGTGAGTATTATCGATGTCGTTCCATCTGGATGGGTTCTCAACACATCATTCTTCAGCATCCTATTCATCTGCACGGCGTATGTTGAGTCTGCCACGCCTTTCGTTCGTCTTTAGCTAAGCTTTCTGGCAGCATGCCTTCGATGTCGTTAGGGTCTCAGGCAGTGAAAAGACGAACTTTGTAAATCCTGTTCGACGGGATGTCGTTTCGATAGGTCGAAGCTCGACGGACAACGTGACCATCCGTTTTACCACGAATAATCCAGGCCCATGGTTCCTTCATTGGTATGTGATCGATCCTCTCAATCGCTTGCTGTATCACGGTATTTGAGTCTGACGAGTCTCGCAATGACCAGTCACATCAATTGGCATCTCAACCAGTACGTCGACTTCAATAGAACTGACGTTATCTCGGAGATAATTCCAATTGCGTGTAGTGGACTTGCTGCCGTGATGGCAGAAGCACCGAATGAAACGGCCGTTCAAGAATCGCCAGTGATTCCACGTACGTCTTCTTATGCTGTTGTAAGCTGCAGAGCTTGATCGCTCTACACAGAGGACTGGTTTCAGCTTTGCAAGGGCTAGATGGTAGAGACAATCGGGCTTGGTTCGCAACGTCCCACGAGCGGACGGGGGGGCATGTATGCATAAGTTATTCGACCGCATACCCAAGTATTGTGCTAAAAAACACTACGAACAATTATCGACGTCTTTCTTGTGCCCCAAGTCACTGCGGACTCGTGTGAATAGCAGTCGTACATGGCAGCACATTGATTCTTGAGTCAGTAAGATGGCAATGCTACTGCGAGCGCGGGAAAGAACCTTCAAGTCAGGTTTTGCTGGTTGACATGTTCTACACCGACCACTCACCCTGGGGCTCATGGCTTGCTGAGAACTAGACCACCGGCTGGGAGCGCCCAGAACCTCTGGTTTCACGGCAAATGTGTAGCACGGAGTCTGAGCTGGTTCGTGTTGGCGCATACAATGTGTGACCACTTGTTGCGTTCGAAAGGTTCGGTCAACCCTCGGAAATCGGAAGAGACACATGGTTTCAACAATGCTTCATAATCACCAACATGTTCCAGTATCGTTCCTTCGACTTGGGCTTTGGGCAGAATGTTGGCCTCTTCAGGCTCGACGCTTTTGTGGCGGGGCTCTGGGTAAGGGCTGCGGTGCCAGGTAAGGAAAAAAATTGGCGTCATACGGTGGTGTACAAAGTCGTGCGTCCTATGCGAGGCGCGTGGCGCGGGTCTGAAGATCGAGTCAGTATACTTGATCACCCAATAGGTGACGTCACTGGGCACTTGGCCAAGTCACCTGGCAAAGGCAGCGATCAAAAGCCTCTCACGTTTCCCAGAGTTCCTTGTATCATCCAAGTCGCTCCCTAGGCCCAGTGTGTCGTGTTTGGCGTCGCCCATTCTATAACGATCCAAAGGCGACGTCGCCTGCGCTCCAACTTGGCCGCCTGCATCTCCTCCATCACAACCGTGGAAGGGTCGCTCCCGCGCCAAATTGTATCCCTGGAGAACTTTGGGTCGTAGGTGTGCGGGGTGACTTTCCCAACTCTGAAGCGCTCAGCAAGTTGTGTGTGTTCATGCACTCATAGAGTTTGCATGTCAACAACAGAACGACGTTGAGCGGAACGCCTAAGACCGAGCCATGCGAGGACGAAGATGACTGCGGAGAAAAGTTGACGCGGTCATATATGAGGTAAGCAGCGAGATGGAATGATTTGTGATTCTCCAGTGACGTTGGTGGACCCGTTCTGCGCGTTACCCGCGGGCTAATAGTGCGTTAAGTAAAGTGTCATTAGAACCTGGGCGCATCGTTACATGAACAGCCTTTTGACGGCAACTGCCCTGACCGATGACCTCGTGGATAGTATACAGGTTGCCGCGTGCACTGGTTGTCGACACTAGAAAATCTCTCGAGGGAAGACGGGATCAAGTCATCGTGTTTCCGCATATCGAAAGGCTGTCATACTCCGATCTTTCGATTGTTTCCTAACCCACGGTGTGGCCTCAGGCTCTCCGACAGCAGAAGCGCCGCATATGACCCGATGTCACAGCGGTTATTTCAAATGCTTGAGCCGAGGCTAGTCCTCGAATGTTGCGTGTACACAGTGGATCGGGGCTCTCGCCCCCGCATCTAGTACGCGTTGCGCGGTATCCAAACACTGCTTGGATCCGCCTCCATGATTGTGCCCCATGATCGATCATTCGTCGGTGCCTGTCTCTTTCTGTTCCGTTTACCTGAACTAAATCGCGCTTTCTTGTTCAATATGACCAAAAGGAATATGATATGATTCGCTCGCCACGTCATCTCCTCGAGTATTTCTTCTATGGTACCTGTCTCGAGAGTGATAGGTTTGTATCAAGTGGCTATGACCTTCCGCATAACTTTACCGAAAGTATTTGGCTGGGACGAGATGCGGCAGCGTTCCATCGGCACGGCGCACGAGCCGACTTTTGGGTGGCTTGAATGATATAAAAGAGGGTAGGACATTTTGCTCTACTCCAACGTCGAACATGTTTTCTCTCTTTTCCCTCGCGTTTTCCCTCTTCTGCGTCTCCAATGTGCTATCGCGCTCCGAGATCGTGGACAGGGCTACTACCGCGATTGGTCCAGTCGCCCAACTTCATATCGCCAATAAGTACATTGCCCCAGACGGGTACAATCGATCGTAAGTGATGTTAATACATCTTTGTCAATAAATATATAGATCACCAACAACTTGCAGAGCAACTCTTGCCAATGGTGTACTCCCTGCGCCGTTGATCCGGGGTTACAAGGTGAGAATCGCGATAATACCAAGGTGGGGTACATATCCCTTTATAGAACGATCAATTTGCCATTCAAGTTGTAAACGAACTCACGGATGATACCATGGCTCTGGAAACCAGTATCGTATGTGATCGTACATTGAGCCCTCATTGCATCCTCATAAACATCCCGCAGCATTGGCACGGAATTTTCCAGCGTAGGTCAAACTGGGCCGATGGTGCCTCATACGTCACACAGTGCCCAATTCGTCAGAAGGAACAATTTGTACATAGATTCAACGTCGGGAACCAGACTGGCACATACTGGTATCATTCACACTACGCAACGCAATATTGTGACGGACTTCGAGGACCACTGGTGATATACGATCCTGACGATCCTCTAGCACATTTATATGACGTCGATGATGGTGAGTTTCCGTCAATTTCCTCTCGGTGCTATAGGTTATAACTCGAATAGAACATACCGTTATTACCCTCGCAGACTGGTCAGCATTTTACGTGGAGCCGAAACGTTTGTGCTGACTTGAATCAGGTATCATGAATCAGCTGTCCAGCTCGACAAAATCTTTGGACCAGTGAAAGCAAAGGCGACACTGATCAATGGCAAGGGTCGCTATTCTGGTGGACCATCATCACCGCTCTCGGTGATCAATGTCAAGAGAGGGCTACGATATCGGCTCCGAGTGATTTCCGCGTCATGCGACCCTTCGTTCAACTTTACGATTGATGGCCACCGAATGACGATCATCGAGGTCGATGGGAACGAGGTTGAGCCCGTGGAGGTCGATTCACTACCTGTCTTAGCTGCGCAGCGCTACTCTGTGATCATCACAGCAGACAAGCCCGTCGGAAACTATTGGATTCGTGCACTGAGCAATGCACCCAACGCCTCGTTCTACAACCATCAAAACATGGCCATTCTCCGATATGAAGGGGCGAAGCATAAAAATCCTACGTCCAAAGCCGGACCATACGAACTGTCATTTGACGAGAGCAAGCTTCATCCACTCGTCAATCCAGGGGCTCCTGGGACACACGAGATCGGCAAGGCGGACGTGAACCTTATACTCGCACCGGGGTTCACCTCGGATGGCTTCTTTACATTCAACAATGTGAACTATACTGATGCCCCTGTCCCCGTGCTTCTTCAAATTCTGAGTGGGGCAAGGCAAGCTTCGCAATTGCTCCCAAATGGTAGCGTCTATATGCTTCCATTGAACAAGGTGATAGAAATCAGCTTCCCAAACCCCGTTGCAGCCCCTGGTAGCCCCGTGAGTATTACCTTTGTGAGATGTCGTTCCATCTGGATGGGTTCTCAAC
>JBBPKV010000223.1:0-18962 GCA_038089455.1 Tylopilus cf. leucomycelinus
TGAGAGATTGTAGGTCATATGGCGAGGCAGGGCGTGGCAAGCTAGTAGATAGGTGGGTTGCTACGTTTGGCGGGGAGCGTGAGTTTGGTCGGGTCGGCCCGGCCGATGCGCTCGGATGGAGGTATGTTGTGTTGGACGTGCCTGTTGAATCACCGTAGTGGCCGCTGCGTAGTCCATGCCAAGGGTCATCCATACCAGGGAATACAGCCGGGTTGAGGTGTCCGACTATGCTGTGGGGTAGTTGGGACGGCCCGGCCTGTGGGCTGCTGCCATGGGTGAAATAGTTGCCTGGTGGGCGCCTGTAGTGTGGGTTGCTATCATGTCTATCGCCAGACATTGTTTAAGTCGGATGGCAGGTGATGGGCAGTTGGTAGTTCTGACTTGCTTGCAGGATTGGGTACCTTGTAGCGGGAGTCTCAATGTTGGTTTTTCTGCACTAAGCAGGGCTCATAACCTGTTGGAGCACGTCGCTGTAGGTAGGAGTTAAACTCCAGTCGACGTGGTACGAGACTATTTCTATTCACCTGTAGGTAGGAGTTAAACTATGTACAGGTGAGTAAGAGGGCTAAGTAATGGTGCTACATGGTAGCTCACCTCCAGTCGACGTGGTACGAGACTAGAGGAGAGAGAAGGCGTGTGGTGCGCATGTCGCGGCACACCGTGTCCGAAAAAGGGAATGTAGAGTAGTTAGCGTAGTAAGCCTAGTAAACGGGTAACGGACGGTCTGTCCTCCAATATAGGGAAGTAGATGAAGGATTCCAGAAGTATATCACCGAATTCCAGACCCTCACCGCTAAAGCAGGGATTACCGATGCTAACACTCTCATCGACCAGTTCTCCGTTGAATTAGACCGACGTATTGCCACCATGATACTCTCCATGGCAACCATTCCCACCACCCTTACCGATTGAGTCCAGAAGGCAAAGACCTTCCATGCCCAACTCGCCTGCATCAATGCCCTACAAGGGCAACATGGAGCGCCCTCCCATTTCTCCCAGTCTCGTCCTCAATGTGACCCAAATGCCATGGACATAGATGAACTCATTGCTCTACCTAAGCTCACTCCAGCTAAACAAGCTCGATGCATATGAGAGGGAGCTTGCTTCAAATGTCGAAAGAAAGGGCATAGTGCTTGAGAGTGCCGTTCTTCCTGGTCCCCTAGAAGTAATACCCCATCCTCGTCATGTTCTTGGATTTTACCAAACTCTCGTCCAAGATCCCAGAATCTTTGATCTGTCGAAGCCCAAGAATCTTTGACCTCAAAAATCCCACCTCCTACAGAACTAGAAACCTTTATCCAATCTCTTTGCCTCAAAGGCGAAAAAGATGAGAATGTCCTCCAAACCCTTCACATCTGTTATGAAGAACAGCCTGCAGAAAAGGAAGAAATCGTTGCTAGTGTTGAAATGTCGGATTTTTGAACTGGGAAGTGGTCTCGATGTCCTCTTCCCATGACTTAGATCATGTACTGTTAGGGATACCAAATGAAAGAACTATGCGCCTCCCAGTCACCCTAACCCATAAGTCTCAAATCGTCGAAAGCGTTGCTCTCATTGATAGCAGAGCAACAGGAAACTTTATCGATATCAACCTCCTCACCAAGATACGTTTTCCTTTAAAACAACTCCTAGAATCTCTCGTCGCCAGAAACGTAGACAGAACCCCTAACTCCCAAGGAACGATTCAATGGAAAGCCCACATCACCATCACCATTGAACCTCATCAAGAAACACTATATCTTATGGTCACCAACTTAGGACGAAACCAGATCATCCTAGGGATGCCCTGGTTACAGAAATGGAACCCATCCATTGATTGGTCTAAACAATCCGTTCACATCCTCCCATCGCCCAACATCATTGACGAGAATATCCCACAATGATATCTACTCTACTACCTAGGACTTGAAGTGGACAGAAAAATAACTCACCGACTCACTAAACGAAAATGATGAACTGAGGAATTGATGGCGTCTCTTCGTGAGTACCCCCCTTGAACATCCAAAGAAGCGATAAACAAGATCACCATCTCCACTCAATTTGCCCAAGAGGCAGGCACCAAAGAACAACAACTTCCGTCCTGGTGTAAAGACTACGAAGATGTCTTTTCTGAGAAATTATATAGTGAACTACCCTCGCATCATCCTTATGACCACACTATCGAACTCCGTCTCTCCTTTACCCCTAAAATTGCTAAGGCATATGCCTTAAACCCAGCCGAACAAGAAGCATGCAAAGCCTTTGTTGAAGAACATTTGAAAACCAATCACATCGTTCCATCGAAATCTCCTCAGGCCTCCCCCTTCTTCTTCATACCAAAGAAGGATGGGTCCCTTCGTCCATGTCAGGATTATCAATATCTAAATGCCCACACTATTCGAAATGCATACCCCCTCCCTCTTGTTTCGGAACTCGTCGACAACATGAAGGAGTCCACTCTCTTCACCAAGTTTGATATCCGATGGGGATACAACAACATCCGCATTCGAGAAGAAGACCAATGGAAAGCCACCTTCATCACTCCTCTTGGTCTTTTTGAACCCACTGTGATGTTCTTTGGTTTTTGCAATGCCTCTCCCACATTCCAAGCTTTCATGAATCATATCTTTGCCGACATGATAGCTGAAAAATGGCTCAAGGTCTACATGGACGATCTGGGTATCCATACAAAAGATGACCTTGAACTCCATCACCAAAGGACACGTCAAGTCCTTCAACGTCTCCGAGAACATTGTCTCTCCATAAAATTGTCAAAATGTCTCTTCGATGTCCCCAAAATGGAGTTTCTGGGCATGATTATCAGCCATGGACAAGTTGAAATGGACACTGTCAAATTGAAAGCGGTCCAAGACTGGAAACCTCCTACAACGGTAAAAGGAATACGGTCATTCATTGGATTTGCGAACTTTTACCACAAATTCATCCCCAACTTTTCTCAGGTGGTTGCTCCTTTGAACCTCCTCACCCAGAAGAACGAACCCTGGAAATGGACTGCATTACAACAGACAGCCTTTGATAAGTTAAAATCGATATTCTCATCAGCCCCTGTGTTACACATCCCCAACACCTCAAAACCCTTTACTCTTATGACCGACGCATCACTTATTGTGGCAGGAGCAATTCTCATGCAAACCAATACCAATGGGGATTTCCATCCTTGTGCCTACTTCTCAAAAACCTTCACTCCAGCTGAATGAAATTACGATATCTATGACTGTGAACTCCTTGCAGTCATTCTAGCTCTACAAGAATGGCGTCAATACCTCCAGGGCACCCCTCATGACGTTACCATCATCACTGACCATAAAAACCTATCTTTTGTCTGGGATCCCCATAAACTCTCGCGATGACAAGCCTGTTGGGCCCTCTTCCTACAGGACTTTCCTCTCGTATGGCAGGTCACCCCAGGTTTGAAGATGGCTCCTGCAGACGCCCTATCCCACAAAGACCTCATTGATACCTCCTCTGACAATGTTCAAACGTCCATATATCCCGAACCCATCATTATTAATGCCCTTGACCTCACCCTCGCCCGACATATCCAAACCTCTTCTACCTCAGATCCATTTGTCCTTCGTGCTGTTCGCTCCCTGGCGGATGGCTTACCCCTCTTCCCTCGCTCTGCCATCCATGACTGGACCTATGACCATGGTCACCTATACTTCCGAAACTGTCTTTACATACCCCCCGAAGCCCGCCATGCCCTCGTATCATCTATCCATGAACTGCCCACCACTGGCCACGCTGGTCGTTTTCGTACCAAAGCCCTCTTAGAACGTGACTTCTGATGGCTGGGCCTCTCCACATTTGTCAACTCCTTCGTTGCTGGTTGCGCTACTTGCCAGCAACATAAAATCAACACCCATTCTACGGTACCCCCACTTTACCCCATCAAATCGTCCACCACCCTACCATTTCACCAGATCTCCGTTGATCTTATCACAGACCTTCCCCTATCCCAGGGTTTTGATTCAATCATGGTCATGGTCGACCATGGCCTTACAAAGGGGGTAATTCTCTGTCCCTGTCACAAAACTATCGATGCAGCAGGAATCGCTAAGCTCTTTTTCCACAATGTGTTCAAAAGATTTGGCTTACATGACTCTGTCATCTCTGACAGAGGTCCCCAATTCGCATCTGCGTTTGCCAGAGAACTTGCTAGATTACTGCAATATGATGTGAAACTCTCCACCGCATACCATCCTCAAACTGATAGACAGACTGAATGCTCAAACCAGGAATTAGAGACATATCTCTGTATCTTCTGTGCCCATGACCCTCACAAATGGGCAGACTTCCTGACCACTGCTGAATTCCACCATAACTCAGTCATCCACAGCTCTACCAAAACCTGACCCTTCTTCCTCATGATGGGCTATGAACCCTGATCCTATCCCTCTTTTGGCAAGACATTTATCCCAGCCTTAGAACAACGTCTTTCTCACCTAGATGAAGCCCGAAAAGAAGCCTTGGCAGCACATGACTCAGCACACTTAGCAATGCAACAATGTGTCACCCGACGATTCATCCCCTGGAAAGTTGGTAACAAGGTTTGGCTGGAAGCCACTCATCTCCGCCTTCCCTACCCTTCTAGGAAACTGGCTCCCAAGCGACAAGGACCTTTTGAGATCACTCAGGTCCTATCCCCCCTCACCTACCACCTCCGTCTCCCAGCAACATGGAAAATTCATGATATGTTTCACGCATCTCTCTTATCAACCTATCAAGAGATGGCTACCCATGGTCCTAACTTCTCCCGACCACCACCTGACATGATTGAAGCCGAAGAAGAATACAAAGTTGATCGAATCATCGGTCACAGAGGGACTGGCAACCATCATAGGTACCTAACCGCATGGAAAGGGTATCCATCATCGGAAAACACCTGGGAACCCGAAGTAAACCTGAAACATGCTCAATCTATCCTCTGCTCCTACAAAAGATCCCAAGCTCTTTAAATAACCCAAACATGCCTCGAACGCCTCTAGCCCTTGCCCCTCACCACCGGAGATCCCCCTCTGAAATTGCCTACCAGTTCGAAATCTTTATCACCATCAGCATCACCATAGCCGTTCTTATTGCCCTCTTCACTGCTATCAGAATAGTCATTGGCCTTCAGAAACCCACCTAAGCATGTTCCCCTCAAGCCAACACTCTGAGAAGTCAGTCTCTTTGTGAGTATCGCCTTAGAGTTGTCCCAAGTCCCGAAGAAAACGCTGCACACTCTCCCACTAAGCCAATGTCCTCTTCCTCTTCGTCCTGTTCCTCCCTCGCCTTTGATGAATTTCTTGAAACCACCCCTGTTTATCCAAGGCTCCTTCCCCAACCGCACGCCCTCTTAACATATGCTTCTATTCTTGAAAACCCCGCTTGTTTTACTGAATTATCCACCTTATCTAGCTATGCCGAGAACACTTTGGTTCAACGCATTATTAACCTATTTCGTGACCTTGCTCGTATTCAACGTTTTCAGACAACTACTTCTCCATCTGACATATCCCCAATGTTTAACCTTCCCAGGCACCTCTCCATTGCCTCTGCCCTTCAACAAACTCTGCTTGTCCTCCATGAGTACGGATTACACACCTATGTGGCCCGCATCGACCCTTCCATTGTTGGCCCTACCTTCCGCCCGATCTTCCTAGCCATGATGATTGAAGAAAGATAGGAATATTGTTTCAGGGTAGGGCAACTTGATCCCTGGGTTCGCCCCACACCTATCCCGGCTCCCAGTATCACTCAAATGTCTTCCGCCGAAGCCAGCTCCCCTCCATCCCCTCCAGTCGTCAAGGAAACCCTCCTTATACCAACCGAAGGGGAAGTCGATGAAGAAGCCTATGATTTGGTGTGCAGCTATTATTTTCACACCTCTGACAGCCGCCAGATCCTCTTTGCCCCCTCGCGTTCCATCCTGACTCCATTGCGTCACAGCCATGCGACTTCCTCCACCCTGTGTTTTCATTGCAATGGAACTAGTCATTTTCAGGAGGACTGTACACACTATCAGTGTTCCAGCTGTGGCCTTTATGCCCCTGGACACCCCCGAATCTCTTGTCTTTCCATGCAATGCTCTCATTGTGACCAATGGGGACATGGTGTCAGGTACTGTCCTGGACGAATCTGCGTGGTTTGTCATCAAGCCGGGCACGTCGCGGACGATTGTTCATTTGAGATTCTATCCCCTGACCAGGCCTCATTTGCTTTCACCGGAAGCGTTGCCCACGATGGATATGGTGCTTGAGCCTGGGTCTCAAGTCTATGAAGGGGGTAATGTTATGATTCTTTATTTCTACTGTTGTCTGTTTCTATTCTGTACCACTCAATCTTCTCCTCAATGACATGGCAGACCCACCATCACTTATACCTATGCTCTTCTCGTTCTAGGACCCACCGCCTGGGATATGTCTCTCTTATGACCACCTGGTTAATTACTTACTCTTCCCTCTTACTTGATCTAGACCCACCAAGTGTAAGTCTTGTCGTTCCTCTTCTGATCTTCTCTTCCAACCGACGAGTAACCTGGTTGTCCTTCTCCCTTTTATCTCCATTGGACTTCTCCTCTAAGTGGTTCTCTTGCACCACTTACGTGTTTCTGATGTAATCATCACCTTCTATGAGTTTCTATCCAGTTCCACGATTAGTCATCCCCTAGTATTTATACCGTTCCAAATCATGTAACTCTCTACTTTCGATCTATGCAATTCATGTTGATCATCGTCCTAAGAGCGACTCTCTTAGTCCTTGACCAAGTACTCTGTCTGATTGATAGTTGGGATAACAACGATCTCTCAATCTTCATTGCTGGAGACTAGTGGTAGTGTATGACTCTTCGTGAGGTCCTCGCGCTAGTTCTCCTTGAATGCTCTTGGACATTGAAAGATGTCCTGCATAACAACGAGGGGTAAGAGCTAGTAGCATTTGAGGCATGTTTGGGTTATTTTAAAGGGAGTGGGATCTTTTGTAGGAGCAGAGGATGGATTGGGCATGTTTCAGGTTTGATTCTAGTTCCCAGGTGTTTTCCAATGATGGGTATCCCTTCCATGTGGTTAGATACCAGCAATGGTTACTAGTCTCTCTATGACCAATGATCTGATCAATCTCATATTCCTCTTTGGTCCCAACTAGGTCTGGTGGTAGTCAGGAGAAGTTAGGACTGTGGGTAACTGTCTCCTGATGGGATGATAAAAGAGAAGCATGAAATACATCATGAATCTTCCATGTTGCTAGGAGACAGAGGTGGTAGGTGAGGGGTAATAGGACCTGAGTGATTTTGAAAGGTCCATGTCATCTGTGAGTGAGTTTCCTGGAAGGGTAGAGGAGGTGGAGATGAGTGGCTTCTAGCCAAACCTTGCTACCAACTTTCCAGGGAATGAATTACTGTGTGACACGTTGCTGTATTACTAGGTGGGCTAAGTCATGTGTCACCAGAGCTTCTTTTTGGGCTTCATCTAGAAGGGAAAGATGTTGTTTTAGGGCTGGGATAAATGTTTTGCCTAAAGGCAGGTAGGGTCAGGGTTCATAGTCTATCATAAGATAGAAGGGGGAGGTTTTGGTGGAACTATGGACTACAGAGTTATGATGGAACTCAGCGGTGGTCAGGAATTCTGCCCATTTGTGAGGGTCATGGGCACAAAAGATGTGAAGATATGTTTCTAATTCCTGGTTTGATCGTTCGGTTTGTCCATTTGTTTGAGGGTGATATATAGTAGAGAGTTTCATATCATATTGAAGTAGTCTGGTGAGTTCTCTGGCAAATGTGGATGCGAATTGGGGGCCTCTGTCAGAGATAATCGAGTTTTGTAAGCCAAATCTTTTGAACACATGGTGGAAAAAGAGCTTGGCAACTCCTGCTGTGTCAATGGTTTTGTGACAAGGGCAGAGAATTACCCCCTTCATAAGGCCATGGTCAACCACAACCATGATGGAATTGAATCTCTGGGATGGGGGGAGATCAGTGATGAGATCGACAGAGATTTGGCAGAATGGTAGGGTGGTGGATGACTTGATTGGATGGAGTGGGGGAATGCTCAGATGGATGTTGACCTTATTTTGCTGACATGTGGCACAGCTGGTAATGAATGAATTGACAAAGGTAGTGAGACCTGGCCACTAGAAGTCGTGCTCTAGGAGGGCTTTTGTACAAAAGTGGCCAGTATGGCCTGTGGTGGGTAACTCGTGGATGGATGACACCAAGGCATAATGGGCCTCAGGGGGTATGTAGAGGCGATTTTTGAAGTATAGATGGCCATTGTCATACGTCCAGTCATGGATGGTGGAATGAGGGAGAAGGGGTAAACTCTTAGAGAGAGAGTAAATGGCATGAAGGATAAATGGGTTGGAGGCTGATGAGGTTTGGATATATCAGGCTAGGGTGAGATCAAGGGTATTGATAATGATAGATTCAGGGCATATGGACGTCTAAGCATTGTCGAAGGAGGTGTCAACAAGGTCTTTACAGGGTAGGGCATCTGCTGGAGCCATCTTAGAGCCAGAGGTGACCTGCCAGATGAGGGGGAAGTCTTGTAAAAAGAGGGCCCAATGAGCTTGACAACAAGAGAGTTTTCAAGGATCTCAGATGAACGATAGGTTCTTGTGGTTAGTGATAATGGTAACATTGTGAGGTGTGCCCTGAAGGTATTGGCACCATTCCTGTAGAGCTAGAATGACTGCTAGAAGTTCTCAATCATAGATGTCATAATTTCGCTCGGCTGGAGTGAAGGTCTTTGAGAAGTAGGCACATGGGTGGAGATTCCCATTAGTATCTGACTGCATGAGGACTGTGCCTGCAGTGATGAGTAATACATTGGTCATAAGAGTAAAAGGTTTCGAGGTGTTTGGGATGTGAAGAACAGGGGCAGATGAGAATATTGACTTTAACTTATCAAAAGCAATCTATTATAATGAGGTCCAACTCCAAATTTCATTCTTTCGGGTGAGGAGGTTCAAGAGAGCGATGATGCGAGAGAAGTTAGGGATGAATTTATGATAGAAGTTCATGAAGCTGATAAATGAGTGTATTCCTTTTACTGTCAAGGGGGGTTTCCAGTCTTGGACAGCCTTCAGCTTAATGGTGTCCATCTCTACTTGTTCATTACTGATGATCATGCCTAGGAACTCCACTTTGGAGACATCAAAGAGACATTTAGATAGTTTTATGGAGAGGCCATGTTCTCTAAGGTGTTGAAGAACTCGACGTGTTCTCTCATGATGAAGTTTGATGTCATCCTTAGTGTGGATGCCCAGATCATCCATATAGATCTTGAGCCATTTCTCTACTATCATATCAGCAAAGATATGGTTCATGAAGGCTTGGAACATGGGGGGAGCATTGTAAAAGCCAAAGAACATGGCAGTGGGTTCGAAAAGACCTAAGGGAGTGATGAAGGCTACTTTCCATTGATCTTCTTCTCGAATGCAGATGTTGTTATATCCCCACCAGATGTCGAATTTGGTGAAAAGAGTGGAGTTCTCCATGTCATCAACCAGTTCAGAAATAAGAGGAAGGGAATAAGCATTCTGAACAGTGTGCACATTCAAATATCTGTAGTCTTGGCATGAACGAAGGGATTCATCTTTTTTTGATATGAAGAAGAAGGGGGAGACCTGGGGGGATTTCAACAGGACAATACGACCAGTTTTCAAGTGTTCTTCAATAAAGGCTTTGTATGCTTCTTGCTCTGCTGGGTTTAGGGCATATGCTTTGGCAATCTTAGGGGTAAAGGAAGGACAAAGTTCGATTGTGATCATAAGGGCAATGGGGAGATAGTTGACTGTGTAGCTTTTTGGAAAAGACATTTTCGTAGTCTTTACACCAGGAGAGAAGCTGTTGTTCTTTAGTGCCTACTTCCTAGGCCAGTTGGGTAGAGATAGTGATCTTGTTTATCGCTTCTTTGGATGTCTGAGGGGGGTACTCATGAAGAGATGTCATCTTTCTCAGTCCATTGTTTTCGTTTAGAGAGTCAATGGGTTATCTTTCAGTCCACTTCAAGTCCAAGATAGCAAAGTAAGTATCTTTTGGGAGTGGTTTCATCGATAGTTCTGGGTATCAAGGCAAGATGGATCAAATGCCTTGACCAGTTGATAGAGGGGTTCTATTTTTACAACTAGGGCATTCCTAGAATGATTTGATTTTGTTCTAAGTTGGTGGCCATAAGGTATAGCTGTTCTTGATGAGATCCGATGGTGACAGTAATGTAGGCTTTCCATTGAATCATTCCTCAGGAGTTGTGGGTTCCATCCATGTTTTTAGCAATGAGAGGTTCAGGTAATCATTTCAAAGGAAAGCATATCTTGGTGAGAAGACCAAGATCAATAAAGTTTCCCATTGCTCCACTATCAATGAGAGCAATACTGTCAATAGTTTGTGACTTATGGGTTAGGGTAACTGGAAGACGCATGGTTTTCTCATTTGGTATCCCTAACAATACATGGTCTAAGTCATGGGAAGAAGATATTGAGACAACTTCCCAGTTCAAAAATCCAAGGTTTCAACATTGGCTATGGTTTCCTCATTCTCTATAGGCTGTTCTTCATAACAGATGTGAAGAGTCTGGAGGATGTTCTCTTCTTTTTTTCCCTTGAGACGAAGAGACTGGATGAAGGTTTTGAGTTCCATGGGGGCTGGAACATTCTGACATGAAGTGGAGGTTGCAGGCTCTTGTGCTTCGACGAAGCGAAGGTTCTGAGGTCTGGGAGGACAAGAACTGATTGCCAGGGCACGAGGATGTGATGAGGATGGGGTGTTGCCCCTAGAAGACCAGAAGAAACAACAGTTATGAGCACTGTGTCCTTTCTTTCAGCATTTGAAGCAAGCTCCCTCTTGCATGCATCGAGCTCATTCAGCTGGGGTGAGCTTGGGTAGGGCAATAAGTTCATCTATGTCCATGGCATTAGGATCACAATGGGGGCGAGGTTAAGAGAAGTGAGAAGATGCCCTGCATTGTCCTTGAAGGGCATTGATACAAGTGAGTTAGGAATAGAAAATCTTTGCCTTCTGGATCCAGTCATTGAGGGTAGTGGGGATGGTTGCCATGGAGAGTATCATAGTGGCAATACATTGGTCTAGTCTGATGGAAAACTGGTCGATGAGAGTGTTGGTGTTGGTGATCTCTGCTTTGGCAGCAAGGGTCTGGAATTCGATAATATATTTCTGGAATCCATCATCTACTTCTCCATTGGGACAACAAAGGGTTTTCTGGTTAAGTTGATAGAGATCCCTGTGAGCTGTGGCTTGTTCATCGAAGGAATAAAATATGGTGGTGAAATCCTTCGAAAAATATTCAAAGGTTTTTTCTCTGGCTAGGACAATGGGGTCTGTGGCCTTGGTATATCAATTGAATATGAAGTTTGAGATGGTTCCTTCACTCACCAAGATGCAGCTGAGGGTAGTGAGGACTTTGGCTTGTTCCATGTTATAGATAGTTGCATTTAATAGGAAGTAGACATTCATGCCTTTGATCCATCGGGTAGCATCGATGGCTTTGCCAGTGAAGTTGGCTGGGAGGGCAGCTTTAATCTCTGGGGTGGCCATGACAATGGGGCTAGGACTTCTGGGTGGTAGTACTGGGGTGGGTGGCCTTGGCAGTGGAGTCTGGGCTAGGATTAGGATAGGTTGTCCTGAGGGAAGGATTGCAACTCATGGGAAAGCCAGGATTACTATAGGTCTGGGGTTGCTAGGGCCTGGGATACTGGTGGTTGCTGAGCTGGGTGTCTGGGTGGTGCTTGGTGGGACATCGAGTAGACATCGTCTAGGACTACTAGGTGGGGGCTGTGATACTCTTCCTGTGAGGCAGCAAGAGATATACTGGGGTCTCAGTTCTGGGGTTAACTGGGTGGTGTCTTCATCATCACTGGTGATGATGGGACTAGGGCTTTGATGCAACATGGTAGCTGGGTGGGGGTCCTACTCCTAGAGAGAAGGGACAAAGGTCACTTTCGATCTTTTGTTATGCAGAATGTCTTTCTACATCCAAGAGCACTTGAGAAAAAGACTAGCACAAGGGCCTCATGAAGAGTCACACACTACCACTAGTCTCTGGGTAAGGAGATCAAATAGTCAAAGATTATCAAGCTGCTACTTAGAGCAATGAGCAAGGGGTTCAATGAAGGACTAAGAGAGATGCTCTTAGGACAATGATTGATGTATATTGCATAGATTGAAAGTGAGGAATTACATGGCTCAGGAAGGTATAAATACTACAAGCTGACTAACCATAGAATTTGGTAGAAGCTCATAGAATTCAATGACAATATTGGAAGTATGTAAGTAGCATGAGAGAACTACCTAGGGGAGAATGAGTCTAATGGAAGGTAGAAAGGAAGTGAAGAAAAATGGTGCAATTGCTTGTTGGCTGGAAGAGAAGATCAGAAGAAGAATGATGAGACTTATACTAGAAGGGTCTAGATTGAATAGATAGAAAGGGTAAACAACCAATTGGTCGATTATAAGAGAGTCATATCCCAAAAGGCAGGTCCTAGAATGAGAAATGCATATGTATATGTGATAATAGATCAACCATGCCATCAAGGGGAAGATTGGGCAATGGAGAAGAGAAAAAGACAGCGATAGATGAAAAGAATCATAACACCTTGCTGGTAATAACCATAGCATTCTCAGTTATTAGGGAAAGGGCAGTGTGTTTGAGGAAAGGAAGGGGCTAGTGGAGATGAAGGTGGGAATGCACATTGGTATCCAGGGATAGGAAGTGGATAAGACCCTTGAAAGTATTGCAGGGGACATGACTGGTATGGAGATGGTCATGGGAAAAAGAAAGATGGTTACAGACAAAAGGGGACTTTTGGTTGGCCATGTTCTAAGGCTATTTGCTCAAAGCCTCATCCTATATCTAAGGCATGTATACACCAAGCCTTAAAGTCTCCTGGAGTAGTTTCACAATTCATGGCTATATGGTGGTAAATTTTATAATTCAATCTTTTATGAAACAACTCCACAGCATGTGTGTTCACAATATTGGCTTCTTGGACTAGGATCTTGAAGTCTTGAATAAATGTGTCAATGGGTCTATTGTTTTGATAGCATCATTCTAACTTCTTGAATGCCTTGTGAGTATAACAGGTTATTTGGAAGAAGCTGGTGACTTCTTCTTTAAGTGTTTGCCAGGCTGGCCATGCATCTTCTCCATAGATGGTTATCTAAGCAGCATTCAGATCTATGACTTCATTTTCCTTGATAAAGTACTTGTCCAGGGTTAGATATGCAAATGCCTCAGCCTTTCCTTCAAAACAGGATAACATGGCAATAGAACATATCTTGTCATTTTGCCATATTTGGGTGATGACCCAGAGATTTAACTGAGTCCACCAGAACTTCCATGTCTTTCTATCTCCATCCCACTTCCCAGGGTCAGTGATCTTCTTTGCTATATCTTGAGTTCTATCTGCAGTCAAGTTCTGCAGTCCTTGAATCAAGTTAGCAATGTCAGTTGCCATGATTGGTAATGGTAGTAGTTTGGTTAGGGGGGAGGAGGTTCTGCTCATGCACTACAGTCACAAAAAATCTATTGTCCTAGTTCCAGTTTCCTACATCACCTTGAGTGCCCTCTACATATTCTACATTAGGGATAACTAATTTTTGTGATCTGAAGAGACCAAATTGCAAATGATTTTCTTGTACTTCCAAAAAAGGACAAAAGAGCAATCATTGCCCAAAGAATGATACCAAAGAGTAAAAAGACAATAAAGAAGGATTCCACTCAATGCCAATGCTATTTTGGTTGCAGAAACATTGATCTGCATATACCTAGTAATCATAGGTATGCTTACTGTCTAGTATCTTCCAACTAGACTTGGGACAATCTACAAATGTGGGTCCTAAGGAAAGATTTGGATCAGGAATGTAGATGGTATCAGTGGCAGAGTTGGGAGGGATAGTGAATGAATTCAAGGATATACTTGGGGGCCTGTTTTTGACATAGGTACATTCAACTCCTAAAAATTATTTCTTCTTTCCAGGCATCTCCTTGGAAACCTGTGTCTTTGCTTACCTAATTCGAGCTGCCTTTCAATTCCTCAAGCTACTTTAGCAACATCTTCTATCACCCTTTCAATATCACAGTCTAATCTCCATGGTTGCTCAACCCAATCAGTGAAGAGTGATACCAAGCAAAAAACTACTACAAGAGTGATGGTCTGCTTCAACATCTCTAGCTCAGTAACTAAGTAAAACTATTTAGAGCATAGGACTGATGCTCTACCTCCCTAATCACTTAGGGGACTAATGGAATGATATATACTTAGCTTGGGCAGTAGCAGCTGTTGTTCCTAGTTGCACTTCACAAATCAGGCTTGACCCTGATGTAGACTAATCAATCCCAATGGGGATGATGGAGAAGGTCTACTAGCACATCAAAAACTGCCCTTCTCAGGGGCTCCTCCAAATAGTATGAGAGGATTTGAAAACAAATTTATCAACAATGGCCGAAGTAATCCCTTAGCCCTAGGATCTAGGTAGTATCTATATAGTCAAATCCAAGTGTTGTGGTTTTCACAGACACAAGGGACTACTGCATATGGCACTAAGTATGGGGCTTGAGAGCACAAGATAGCAAGTAAAAGATAAGGGAACAAGAAATCATACTTGCTCTCAATGACATGCTGAGACCAACCACAAATGATACAAATGGATTTGACTAGCAAGTACAGGTGA
Organism: Tylopilus cf. leucomycelinus; assembly: GCA_038089455.1. Taxonomy (NCBI): domain Eukaryota; kingdom Fungi; phylum Basidiomycota; class Agaricomycetes; order Boletales; family Boletaceae; genus Tylopilus; species Tylopilus cf. leucomycelinus. Next base: position 14,666 of record JBBPKV010000223.1, read on the forward strand.
GATGTGAAGGTTTATATATGTATGGGGTGTGTGCACAGACCAAACTGTGCACAATAAGGAATTACTAAAAGAGAAACAAAGCCTTAGCCAGCAATAAAAAGTCTGAATGTTCTAGGAGGTTCCACTGAGTTCTGTAGTTGAAGTAGTAATAAAGTTACATAGTCACATGCTACAGGTCATGTGATCAGAAAAGTTAGAGTGCTTAGTCAGCAGCTGGCTTAGGTAAAGAAGAGAATAGAGGTGAAATTATAATAGACAAAACCATGATACTTAGGTCCAATGGTGATTCTTCACTGAACTATTGGAGGATCATACCTATTGGCAGAGTTGGACAGCACCATCTCTAAGTTGCAGTATGTGGCCTTTCACTTGCTACCCTACTTTTCAAGGACAAGAATTGCAATTCCAGTTACCAACTTGACCAAACTGACTGATAAAGATATTGATGAATTCAAAGCTAAAGATGGTGTTGAACATGACAACAACAAGGAAGAGGATGTGGTCTTTTAAGACTAAGTCCCCCTCAACCCCCAAAATATCATTTTCTCATATCAGTTTTACCCTATGCTTAGACTGGTGACCTCTGTTTCATCCTTGTTTTCATCCAGCATCTCTGATATCACATAAAAATGTCACTAAATCAAAAAACAAACAGACTCTCTACTATACAATCTCTCATTCCAATCAACCAGAAAACAGTTCTAACAAACATGTCATGAAAAGTTTCTCTCCATCTCTATATACTGTTTCATTCGATCATATCATAACTCTAAAAGCACACATTGTGTTCCATCTTCATTCTCAGTCTGGTATTTGTCCTGCTATGGACTTCTCAATCTGATCTATGATCTGGTGAAGTATAGATGCCAAAAGATGACCAACAAAGACAAGCTGAGTGATATCTTGCACCTTGCTATTGTGCCTTCATTTTCAGTGTGATAAAAGCCTTTACACTTGTTCTTATACTTTCTTTTCTTCACTTAGGGATCACATTGGACTGCACACAGACACAGACATGGACAACATGACTGGATTGGTGCCATACAGATATTTACAGGACTACTATGAGACAACTACCTACTATTGCATTATCCTCTTGAGGAATGCCAGCTCCAATAACTGCTCAGCAACTTCAGCAGCCATATCTGCCATCTCAGCCTCCATCACCTTTATTTGTGCTTGTAATGATAGATACCACCTCCAGGTAGGTGGCCACCTGGATTGCATTCTCCTTGGGCATCATGCATCCTGGCTTCCTTGCTACCAGTTTTGCCTTCAGCACCTCCCTTTCCTTCTTTCCTTTAGCCTCCTCATTGCTATCAACAATCTCAATCTCTTCATATACAGGTGGCATAATACATTGACATGGATGGACTGTTCAGTCTGGTTAGCTCAGTCTAAATGTGAAAATAATTACAATGTACCTAGGGCTTTGCCCTTGCCCTTGCTTCCCTCTGAAGTGCTCCCCTTCTACCTCTTTGACCTTCCATAGCCCAATGACTTGTTGCACTTCAATTTGATGTGCTTGCATCAGAAGCAGGTCTAATCAACTGGTCCAATGCAAAGCTCTTGGGCCTTGTGACATCCATTGCACCTCTTGTCATGATTGACAATCATCTCTTCTATAGCAACCCTCTTTGTGGGCCACACATGTACCTCATCTTTGTCTTTGTCTTTGTCCTTGTCATTGTCTTCCATTATCATTCTTGCACACTGAAAATTGTAAGCTGGACTACCAGATTGAAGTGCCCACTTACTCACCTTACTGGAGCAGTACATCCACACACCCTCACCTACCTCTTCAATTCAACCACCCACCTCTGTGCTCTCTGTGGACACAGACACTGCTGCCATCAGTCCTTGTTTAATTGCCCTAGTCTCATAGTCCACTGACAACATCTGTATCTACCTCACAATTATACACTCTTCCTCTTCTTTGGCCTGGTGGCATCACACCTCTTCTTCCTCCTTCAGGCAGCACCAAGTCTCCACTGCTTCAGCCTCATCATATTATGCCTTTGCCTCCATGCACCATTGCTCAGCCATAGAATCTACCTCCCACATACACTGGACAGTCTGGCTGTTGACCAGGGTTTCTGCTCTATGTTTGCATGCCACTTGCAGGCAAGTGTGTACTTGTGTCTACAGGTCCAGTGAGCTCACACATAGTGCATGAGCTTTACTACTCACCAGAGTCATGTCCCACTCTACCACCCACATCTCCTACTTTTCATGCAGGGTCTCCTTATTGTCCAGAATGGTTTGCACAATGTCAACAACATGGGCATTCACATTTTTCAGAGCTTGTGTAGCTTGGGCTTTTAGGGTTGTGATGTCCACAGGTTGCAAAAAGGTAAGGATGTCATTGATAGCAGACATGATGATAATGGATGGAGGATGGGATGGTAATGGTAATGGTAAGAAGAAGATGAACTTGGTCACTTTTGCATTTTTTGTGGTATCCCATGATTCAAACTCAGCACATCATGTGACTGACTGGGGACAGTCAATATCCAAGTCCCTCTTGAATGTAGGAGCTTATCACTCTCTATGTTTACAGACCAGTTTCTCATGTCAGTTCAGGTCCTCATACAGGTCTTTCCATCATGTTCAAGAAGTCCATCATGTCTCATGTTGGTCCAATGTTGGTCCATTTCAATCTGTGCATATTTTATCAGTCCAAGTCTGATTAACAGTCTACTTTCAGTCCTATTCATAGTCCAAGTCTGGACATGATCTTTATTTTCTTATTCTTGTCATCATCTGTCACTTTCAATAAGTTATAAGTCACCTTTCTATCTCAGTTACATCAGTCACAGATGGGACAGTGTTTCATTTAAACTTGGAATATTCGTTGACAGGTACATATGGCTCTTTAACTTGACCTTGTGGCATTCTTCGACAGGACCACATGTTTCTATACAGTCCTGGGAAAATGCCTGGACTATAAAGACTTATATCATGCATTTGAATATCATCACTTATCAGATTTCACTTCATTTTCAGTTTTTGTTTGAGTTCCTCTTCATTCATATCCTCATCGCCATTTCTCTGTTCATCTCTTTGCCATTTGCCATTCATTCCATCACTGTTTGCTTGTCCTTTGTAGTCCAATATTTCAAACCATTTCACTCACAGTCTAGACTACACTGGACTAGTCTATTCCAAGCAAGGACTATGGTCTTAGCTACCCTTTCTACTTGGTCACCTTTGGAATCCCTGGGATGAGCTTATACTCACTCCCTTTATTTTGGCTCAACTTCACCATTCACCTTAGTGGTCAGTACCCCCACACTTATCATCTTTCTTATAGCATGCATCACCAATTTATTCTATCTATTATGATCCTTTATATCCACTGATGTACTTTTCTCTTTTCCTATAGACTTTCCTCCACCTGATGGCATGGCAGACCTGTCATCACTTATAAGTATCTTCTCCTTGTTTTCAGCCCCACTTCTTGGGATCTTATATATTTATAACTCACTATTCCTATTATTCTCCTTCTGATAGTTCCATTCCATACAATAGGAATTACTCTTTCCTCCTCATCAACCTATTTCTCTTTTTATCTTCTATCCATATTGACAAGGACTCATTGAGCTAGCAGACCTTCAACCATGGACTCTCTTCTCCTCTAATCAACTCTCTCACATTAGTTCCATAGTTTCTTTTCTCTTCCCTTCTACAAGATTCTATCATGTTTGATGACTAGTCATCTCACAGTACTTATATCCAACTGAGCCATGTACTTCTTTACTCTTGATCTATGCAATTCATGTTGATCATTGTCCTAAGAGTAATTCTCTTAGTTCTCAACCAAGTATCTTGCTCACTGTCCAACTGACAGCTTGATAACCTTTGACTACTTTGACTTTCCCCATCAGAAGACTAGTAGTAGTGTGTGACTCTTTGTGAGGTCCTCACACTAGTCACCCTCAGACACTCTTGGACATTGAGAGATGTCCTGCATAACACTATCCAGTGACAACAAGGCTACATATGTGATTGCTGATTCCAACACAGTGATTTGGTGAAAAGAGAGTAGAGCATATACCCTTCCCTCTTCATCACACCTACAAAGTTAGTATTGTGTTATATGAAGAAAGGATATAGGACCTTTCTGCAGTAAAATATGTAGTGCAACAGCAAGGGATCTCTTGAAGAGAGGTCAAGTGATGGAGACTCACTTGTAGAGAGTAGAGCTTGGTAGAACAATACTAAAGCATCCTTTGGATACCTTGAGGTAGCAGGGTCAAGGTAATGCTACTGGTGCTTGACACTAGGCCAAAGGTTC
>JBBPKV010000226.1:2319-18690 GCA_038089455.1 Tylopilus cf. leucomycelinus
GGTTACTAACTCTGAGTCACTGATCGTAGCACCCGCTCAATAGTCTATATGGAGGTGTGCCAACACGTCTTCTTCATTTCTAGCTTACTACAATTAACTATCGTCAAATTGTAGTAACATGCATTCAGACCTGGTACTACTTCGGTCGCTATCCTTCGGACCCGTGGTATGTCAAACTTCTGGTCAGTTTACGGGACTCTTTCTCTCTCGGTCCCGTTCCAACTTACCACAACAGGTCGCTGCTGTCCTCGTGTCAGACACTTGCCACCAGGCCTTGATTACGCACACGGGCAAGTACATCCGTCCAGCATCGTTACACGCGCATTCATACAACCTTAGTCTACACATATCTCGTCACCGACTTTGGACAGGTCCAAGCCCTTGGGGAGATTGTCTGGTGAGTCAACGTTCCCGTTCACTAATATCATGCGCTCATTCCTTTCCAGGAGCTTAATCGTAGGTCGTCACTTCATGTTACTGAGTGCTATTGACGCTTTCTCGCATCAAGGTCGAAGTGTTCTTCAATGTATAATACTTTTTCGGCTGCACTCTTCTCAGCTCACCATACACAACAGGGCTTCACAGCGCTCTTCGTCCAGTCTTTCCTGGCGATGCGCGTTTACCGACGTACGTATCCATACTTCGTAGATTGACCCCAGACATTCAGTTTCTGTATAGTCAGTAACAGGAGCTTGCTCGCCACTGGATCAGTGGTATGTTCTGCGTCTTACGATGCGTAATTTCATAGCTGAGTCGTAATGCCTTATTAGATGATACTGGTCATTGGTGAATTCAGTGAGTCGAATATTCCCATGTTTAAACTCCAATTGAGACCGCCGCGTTACAGTCTTGATCCTCAGTAAGTCCGAAAAAGCTCAGCCTGTGAACGAAATTGAGAGTCACGTCGCCATGTAGTCTATTCCATTCAAGCGTATGTTTTCCTTCCGTTTTTGCTCCTTTTGTGTTCCGCTCATGCGCCTCTAGTCTGCAATTCTCAACGTTCGCACAGCTAGCTACCCTCAAGGTAGTCCTGCAATTTTGGTCTCTTGAGCGGTCCATTGATGAAACACTCAGGCTCTTTCAATGTCCGTTAACGCCGTCGCTGCGGCAGGGGACGTTCTCATTGCTGCGTACCTCTGTACTCTATTACAAAGATCGCGAACTGGCTTCCGGAGGTGAATATACTTCTATCCATATATATTACAATCTGAACTTCGTCATCAGATCTGACACTATGATCAATAAGCTGGTAAGTGTTCATGTTGACAGAGTGATTCTCCGAAAGACAAGTCCTATTTAGATGGTATTTAGCATCAACACTGGTCTGTTGACCAGGTGAGTTTCGTTAATCTCTTTGGGGGAAAAATGTTGACGGTGAAATAGTATTTGCGCAGTCGCTTCTCTGGTGTCGGTAAGCATCATTTTGCAGCTCGTACGATCTGCTCACCGATTGTCTTTGTCATAGATCGCTGCTTGGCCAAACACATTCATCTATATCGCGTTCTACTTCTGCCTTGGTCGATGTGCGTCCCTGTGTTGTGTTCGAATTGCCCATTGATGTATTGCTCCATTCGGCAGTGTACTGCAACTCTCTGCTTGCGACTCTGAACGCGCGAAAAGGCTTGCGGGGCGAGTCTCACAACGACGAAATGTCGCTCTCTCTCCAGGGTGTGCACCAAAAGACGACCCAGAGTGTGCTTGGAACGACATCTAGGGTAGGACTCCTTGAAATACGGTATATAGCTTTGTTCATGATCTCGTTAGCGTGCGCCCAACAACATCTCCATCAAGATCGATACCACGCAAGAGTTCGTCCAGGACGAGGTGAGCTAATCAATGCTACAACTTTTTTGTGCCTAACCGACACTATGGTGAAACAGTTCTCTGCCTCCAGTCTGAAAGGTCCCGAAGTTATTTGAGCACGCAACGATAATACCAGGGGGGGAGCGGTTTGAAGGGACCAAAATGTACCTACGCCTAGAAGGTTACATCCAATGTTTTTCGGAATCCAAACGTTCGTTTCATTGCTCGGTTGTTTCTTTTTGTATTCGTGTGCTTTCTGTCCTCTTTTTTGGTCCCTCTGTATCATACTTTCCCTGGTTGGAAATACTGGAGTCGGTCGCAGTTCGCGAGCGTGGATGACATTCCGTTGGACGATCGTGCCTGATACACATCGGCGATGAGTTGTAACTCGGGTCCGGAAACAAGTTTTCGGGCCCACTCGCTACAGGGACGTCCCAGGAACAAGGGGAGTCATTCGTCAGCGGTCGCTTTATGTCTAACCTAGTCCGAGTAGCTACTTGCCGGGGCGACGACTCGAGGAAACAAAACCCCGAGTTGGCGTAGTACGCTGGCGGACGTGTACATATATGTACAAAACCCGCAGCAACCAGGGGAGAGAGCTAGACGTGATGGTGGATGGTGAGTGACGAAATTACCACCGCCGCGTTTTGCGAATCCGGCGACAAGTATCAGGCCCATCAACTTGGGGCGGTAGAGGGGAGCTAGCCGTGTGTAAACAAGGAGGATCTCAGGGTCGTGCCAGGAGGAGGCTGTAGAAAGCGGTGATTGTGGGCGGCACACGCGCGCGGGATCCGCTGGAACGAGACCCAGACCTGTTGATTCGTTGTGGCAGATCTCCTCAGGAAACGAGTGCGGGGGATAAACCGATGAGTCCCAATTGCATGCGGATCTGGTACTGGTACCGTTCAGCAGCAAGTGGGTTGCTGTAAAGGTACCTTTTTTTGGGGGAATTGCCAACGAATGCTCATAGCGTTCATGAGAGGCTCGGCAACTTGCGAGAGGGGCCATGTTGGCCCCGACGATCGTTCATTGTGTTACATTCACATGCATGGGCGGCGGTTTGATTAAGCTGTGGATCTCATGCGTTTTGTAGGCGACGGTTGCCAGTGGAATGGAACCTGTCAGGTTCAACTAGAAGCGTCTTTCAAGGGTCCCCGGGAGTGGCCGCCATTCGTTGAATGATTACCAGTACAGGACGCGCATATACAGCTCGAAACGTCAAAGCCACTCATGTAAAGTAGTCCGAGTCAGGGAATAGTGACATATGGAATGCTCCATACTTACCATAAATTACTGTTAGTTTGTCAGGGAGTCGGGTGTCCTCAAGATGCTAACTTACCAATCAGATAAGCTACAATGGAAGTGCTTGTTCACTTACGAGCACATGGACCACTGGCGTTACCACTGTTACGGTCAGGGTAGAGTATTCATTCGAGTGTTTAATTAGCCCAGTGTAAGGTGACTAACGATCCATGGAAGTAGATTAAGTGTCCGGCGGTGAAAAGTCGGCGAAAAGCGTGGATTGATCGGGCGATCTAATCTATCGGGGGATAACCCCATGTTCAGGTCATGAAACAATATACCGGGTGAACCATTGAAGAGATTATGATCATCAAGGGTCGGTCATGGCCGCACTGTAGGAGAAACCTTGAGTTACTTGCTCAGCCAGAGGGTCGAGCAATGTCACCCGAATAGCCCTGACTGTCGGAGCTCAACGAGACTGAGGCCGTAACTTGAGTTTCATCTTGAATTAATGCTGGACATGCGCAGGGTACTGGCGGACCCGGAAGCAAAATGAAGGGACCGGGGAATCCCGAGAGGAAAGAATGATTCCGCGAGGACATCGGGTACTGCGAAGGCCGATGCTCGGGGAGCGTGAGAGTTTGATCATTCGGATCGGCCCGAAGGTGGTATCACCGATTTTACTGCAGGACAAATGTGGAGAGCATCGCGCAGGTCAAAGCTAAAATTAAATTGAAAAACATGGCGACGCTGAGGTATTTTGCTGTAAGTTCCGCAACAAGAAGTACTGCACGGTGTTTCGAGCCCGTCCATATATCATTGCTTTTGCGATCTGTTCCCGAGTTTCTTCCACCCGACCCGTTTACGCGTCGCCCTGTGTTAATCAGCCATTAGTAACGCGATCTCTTTGGGGTTACCGGGAAGCCTGCCGCCGTGTCGTACTTTGGCCCAGTCGTCTCGTCCAGTGACATGCAGATACGAGTTCAAGATCATGTCCGCGGATTACTAAACAATGGACTACGGTCAACTGGTAGCCACAGTAGCCGATCTTAAAACTAATAATATTGGGATGGATCGCGTGGTGCATCCAACCGTTCTAATGAGCTCACAGTTACAAACAGTTTGCCACGTACCCCGAGAGACTCGAGGGAGTGCGTTGTTCGTGGATTGGATAATGGCTCCCCTCATTGACTACGATGGCTGGTTCCGAGCCGACCAGCAACGCTTTGCCGGCCACAATCCAGAGGTGGTTCCTCCCACGGATGAGTCGCAGTACAACATGTTCCAACTTTCGGTTCGAAGACGCGATTATCCAGTCATGACCATCTACGCTGACACCCACAAAGGGCGGGTAATTCGAATTTCTTTCGTTCCATGGGAGAGCTGCTGGCGAAACGATTGGCTGCGCATTTATTCATGTCTGTTGAGCCTGTTTCGGTCGACGTCAATTGGCTACGCAGGTGAGATTCCATGATTCAGCTCGTCGCCACGGCGCAACATGGAGTACAACGATGTCATAGACGTACTTGACGACGCTGAGGTAGCGTTGTTGCGAGGAGTATACAAGGCGTGGAGTTACCGCTAGTGGCCTTGTTTCGAGGGGTTGTTTGGCAAAGGCTTTGGATCCAAACAACCGGCGCCTGCCGCATCGCCGTTCTGGTGGCAACTCTTCGGCCCCCAAATGCCTCGGCCTGAAAACGGACCGTCCAGCAAAAGGGATAGGCTTGGCCCTCAAGTATTCGACCAATTCGTGTTTGCCAGCGCGCATGACATAAAACAAGCCCTCCGTGCTGAGCAAGATCCAAATGTCCTTTCCAAAGGTCCGTGGTTAGTCCGTGTATATTTATTGCATTAATCATCAATTCGTATAGCCATCTTCGCATTGCGATCAAAGTTGTCTCTAAAACCAGCCGAGGCCGTAGCCCCGCATGATGGACGTCTTTCTTTGGCCAAACTTTGGATGGATAGTTCACCTGCCGCTCAAGACCTCTTCGATATCTGGGGAAAAGTCAACGAAGTTCGTCCCGATCTCGCCGCACTTGCACGTGAACTGAGTACCCTCTAGATGTCGACACAAGCCCTTGTTTTGTCACTATTTTCTTCGTTGCTCTTGCTGTTCTCCTGCCATCTCCCGGATCACTCCTATGGCGTTCCCATTATCAAGACAGTCCTTTCTCCGCGATGGCTACGAAAATTGAATTCTTACATCAGCGGCAGTTATAACGAGCAAATTCTTGCTACGCTCAAGTTACTTCACACTATTTCAACATTTGGAAGTGGACGCGAACGCAAAGCAGTATTCGAGGCTTTCCCCTGGGACAACAAGGTGACAAGGACACTTTCTTTTCCACCCTGACGGCTCATCACAGCGCAGGATCTATCGAAGTTACTTTACATGCGTAGAAGAGGGAAGAAAAGCGAAGGGGATGACATTCTCGTCAGACCTGGTAAGCCCCAGCCGCAACATGAGCTCAACATGAGCTCAATAAGACAGAGAAGACATTCGAACGTACTACGTCTTATTCATCTTATCTATGGTCGGCCAGGATTCTGCGTCGTCGGTCAAGTCGGTATTCCTGGAGCAACGTCGCGAGGTGTTCATGAGCATATTCAAGGGCCTGATTCAAGACCATCAGACGGTTATTCAGAAGGTTCTCCGTGTTTGTTGGGAGGACATTTGGTCCGACCCAAAACTCAAACGGACCACGAAACTGGGCCTGTTCAACGAAGTGACCATCTCGCACGTAAGCCCATCCCATTTCAGTGGAATTAGTATCGCACGCTCAGAATGCATTAGCTTTTGAAATTGTATGATCGCGCTGCTGCTGAAAGTCTCGGGGCAGAACACGTTCCAGCCGATGTCGTACATCATTTCCTCTTGGCTATATGCACCCATCCGGGACAAGGCATCTGTTTTAGAGACCGCGGATGGTATCCCCGCCAGACCGACGAGGATAGTCTTGTTGACGAAGAAGATCTAGAAGACACCCGGAAAAAGGGACCCCTTGCGGGCAAAATATATAATAAAATCCTAGCAAACGTGTTGCGATCCTTGAAGGTGAACGAAGATCCTCGGCAACAAGAACTAGCACTCAAGATCACCGCAACTTGTCCCGAGCTAGTCGCCGGGTATGTATACCGTTGATCTGGGGAATAGCACAAACTAACTGACAAACATATCAGGTATTGGTCTACAGCTTCGCTTACTCTCGAGCCACGACTTTCTTCAAAATGGATTGCCAATATCTCGTTCGCAGCACAGATCCTTTCTCAAGCTGTCCCCGTGCATTCGTTTCTCTTATCGGGTGACGGCGGTCTTTACAACCCAATCCCTCCCCCACTTTCAATCATCATGGGGAATTTACTTCCTTCCGTGGGAACGAAGACCCTGTTTACTAAGGGGTTGCAGGCTACTTCGACTCCAATTGTTCAGCATTGTACTGCGCTCGCGCTTGCCAAATGTTTGCGAAAGCTCGCAGAGGTGGTACGCGTGTTCAGGATGGTGGAGGCTTCACTGGAAGAAGACGAAGACGAAGGTCAATGGAGTCGCCAGCGAAGGGAAGTTGAAAAAGAAGCAAGGCGACGTGTACCAGAGTTCCAAGTTATCATCGCGTTTTCGCAGCAATTCGCGTCTCCTTCAAACGCAACCAAGCACGCCTTGCTGAGCGAGAGTTCCCAGAGGCTTCTTTGGCTCTACCAGGAATGCTTGCCGGATATTATCGCTGAAACTAGGTTCGAAGTCGGAAAGCTGGTCCTAAATCTGGTTGAGGGATCTTTAGCTTCGCTGTCCGGTGACCGTGAAGGCGGCACAACAGAACGAGAAGACGAACGGAATGAAGTTTCTTCGGCGCTGCAGAGGGTTAAGCATTTGCACGTCCTTCGTATGCTCAGTGGGAGTGATCAATTCGCCTGGGCTGGAAAGGTTGGTGAGTGAGACCATCCTATACTGTCATCGTTTTACGTAGTCGTTCGCTTCTCTAGCTTCTTCGCCTCACACGTATCTCTATGTCCTCCTGAAAACGTACTGCAATACCCGTCTGCGTGCTCTCCGTGCAACTTTAAAGGAACTTTTATCGCACATCCTTTCCGAGAGTGTGTTATTCCAAGAGGACCCGACCGAAGTGGAAGTATGGCTCGGTGCCCTACCATTCTTTCTCGTACGCAGAGGACAAGGTACTGAAGCACCAGATGGTACACCGCTTACGGACGAGGTCGAGGCTATCGTTACCTTCCTGGACGATTGTGCTCAGCGCTGTCTCAAGACTCCGTATCGTTACATGGAAGCTATGTCCACCCTTGTACAATCTTCCCCTTCCTGCCTCAGTATTCACCACGGAGAGTTGTTCGCTAGCCCCTTGCTTATGACAGTACTTGAACAGGTTATCGCGAAACTGAGCGGACAATTGATAGCGCCGTCTGATACGCTAGCTATCTTCACATATGTCCGGCGACTCTTAGTCATGCTTGCAGCCAGGCAGGACGATTCCGTGTACCGTAACTTCCTTGCAGTACTCGATCAACTGGAAAACGGTGTCGCGACTGGACAGTTATTCCCAGATCGACCAAGCATTTGTTTTGGGATGAGACGGGAATTGTCCATTGCGCGAGCCTGTCTCCATCACCTCCGGGACGATGGTTGTCATCACGCGATCGAGGGATCAAGTGACAAGACGATCGGGACCTTCCTCGATCGTATTGAGCAAGTCGTCCGTAAGTCCCTTTTCTCCACGCAAAATGATCCTGCCACTGTTTATCACCGTGCTATCTTATTCACTTATTTACATAGCCCCGTCGGAGAGTGCTCGTGTGACGAGTGCGTTCGAATTAGTTGACTGGCTTCGTCTAGTGGATGTCAAGCTTTCTCCTGGAGACATATCACGTCTTGCCTCCGTCATCAGGCGATTGTATGAACCCGCGCTTTGGGTTCTCATCTACCACCTGCATCCCTCTGACGGTCACCTATGGGGCTCTGGGGTCCTAAAGCCTCTACCTGATCGGTAAGCAATGGATTATAGCCTTCCTCGATTATTTTATCAACGCAACTGAGCAGACCACCGGGCGATGGTGCGTTCGGCTGGGTTTACTTCCATTGCGCTCTCCCGCAGTTCCAGGACCGACAAACGCGCGACATACTTTTGACGTTACTCTATACGCACCCCGTGACCTCGATTCGTCTCGGAAACGCGATCTGTCTGATCACCCGCAGCATCTCCGTTTCGTCAGGTCGTCACGATCTGACGTCTGCATTACTATCACTCTTGTCCGAGGTGCTGGCCAGGGGGAGAGGCTACTTGAGCGAGAAATGTTTACGGCAGCTAAAGCTGTCTGTTATCCAGTCCGATGCTATCCAAGCGCTTTGCGTTTCGCGGGATCTCACATCCGAGGTCCATAAAGGTGTGGACTTATGCTAATCATTTCTTGTATCAAAAGTGTAACATCTTTGTAGCAATCCGGGAGCTCGTTGCAGCATCGTTTGACCCTACAGATACTGAGGATCTGGTGTTGCTGTCGCCGATCGGTTCGCATTGGGCAGAAGTGGCGACGAAGTCGCTCTCGTCGGGTCGGCCAGACGAAGTGAGCGCGTCCTTTAAACCTGGCTCCGGAAAGAGATCTGACACCTTCCCTAAGCTGAGGTACGCGCAACCTTGGGTCAGATTCATGGCTACCGAAGATTTGCTTGCTGCGATCGATCTTATCCAAGCCAACTTTGGACAACAAAGCGCTGTGGTGCACGACTTACTGGAAGATATACTCGGCACCCTTCAGTCTAGGACGTCTCAGGGTTCTATCCCTAAAATTCCAGCGCCGAAACTCTTGAAACTGCAGGCCATGCTTCCCGCGTCTACTATATTGGAGGACATGCTCTCGGTGATACTCGCTTCTCAGCTCCCTCTAGGGTTCGACGCACATATTTCTTTCTCGGAAGGACAGCCCCTTTCCACTCTTCTCTCTCGAGCCAAACCAGCCAACACGACCGACCTTCGGTTCGTGCCGTTCGATCTGGTTTCTCAATTACTTGGGAAGGAAACCTGGTTCGATTCCACAGGAAACATTATCACCGCATTGTTGTACTCGCATCCTGACTCCGTACAAGCTTACACCACCTGGCTGAACAGCAAACGATGGCATCGATTGGCTTTCCACACATTTGCCTCCGTCCTCGCGGCCTTCCTCGACTGCACTGCGTTGACAGGTGGGGACCTATCGCAGGTAAATGACGACATCATCCATGGTTTACTAAATCTACTCTTTCCGGGCGAACGACGTCACGGCTCTACCCCTACCCAGCATCTCCGATGTATCCACAAGATCTTGGAGCTCTCCGGAGCCAGGAGAGCTCAGCTCGTGTCTGCGTTGCAAGAGCGTATACAGGGCATCCCTATTATGGATGTCGCGTTCGAAACGACGTATCTCGCACGCAAGCTCCTCGGAGTCTTTGGTTGTGACGTTCTCACGACAAGCATTGTAGATCGTGCCCTGCAATGGGCTGTTCGGCAACTTTCCGATGATGCTACAAATGCGGAGGACTCTAACATGGCCCTGGAAAACCTGAGTGGGCAACGAACCTCATTTCCTTTATCCCAACTGATTGATGAGCGCAGAACATATTACCTCGCAGCAAGAGTCGCTCAAGCCACACTTGGTAGAGCCTTTGTTGACCACCTTGGTTCGACGTCAGATCTCAGATGCAGGGATGCTCGACCTCGCTGTGGTGCTAACAACCAAAACACCACTCAAGGTGAGCAGAAGTATGAACTATTTTCGATTGTCATCTCATCGTTTTGTCGCCTTGCCAGCCTGCAGTCGTCAACCGACTCCTGCAAAACATTCTCCAGCATCCACATTTCGTCACGGTCTGCGGGAAGCATGGCAGTCTATCGCAAAGGAATCAAGTTACGCGTTTGCTCGATGTGCTCTTTCGGCTCCATCCTACCAACACCTGTCAGCCTTCGCATATCGAGCCCCTTTTCCAGGTTTATGGCGGAACGATGTCATCACCCGACAGAAGGCTCCTCGCCATCATGCAACTTTTCGAGGCGGAAAAGCGCACGTCGCTGTCCGTATTCTTTTCGCATTGGTCTCCGTCCCCAGACGCAACCGTGTCTGACGCGCTCGAAGTCGTCCAGAACTTCGACCCTGTCTATATGCTTCGAACGTGCCTCGCGTTCCCTTCGTGGAGGCGGTTCGGGGAGAAGAGCGCGAGAGTTGGGCCTGCAGACGATTCGATGTACGACCCCTTGATGGTGATTGTCTTGTCTGCGCAGATGCTTCTGCAGTGTCCTCCCACAACGCCATTGGGCTGGGTCAAGGTCTTCCGGAGCAATGTCGTTAGCCTGCTCATCCGATGTCTCTCTTCGAAGGACCCAAACATACGCGAGACAGCCCTCTGCCAAATCGCAAGTTTGTCGGAGAGCGTACAGGTGCGTTGCAAACAAGGTTCACTGGTCGATGTTGTATTCAAGCGTTCAAACCACTCTTTGACGATAGAAATCCGACATGTACGAAGCACCTCAAGTAATGTACGTGTTCCGCTTACTCAAGAACGCGCTGAATCCACCCGCGAATGCGGACGACCCACCGCGGCGACTCTCGACATTTACGACGCTTATCCTGTTGCATGCGCTTCGAGGAATTTTTTACCCTTCGAATTTCATCTATCCGCGTACCGCACGTTTCCTGCTTCAGCGACCTGAACTCGACGTGTCCGATGTACCAATGTTGTTTGGCATGCTTTACAGTAGTAGCTCGGATGATTGGAAGAAGGAAAGGGCGTGGATGCTGAGGATGTTGGGAGATGGCATGGTGAGCGCGAACGATTGGAAGGTGTTGAAGCGACGACACACGTGGGATTTGGTGGCCAGTCTCTTCCAAAGTTCAAAGAACGACGCCACCGTGCGCACTGGAGTCTTGGAGGTCCGTCGTCCATTCGCGGATGTTGCTGGTGGGGGACATCGAACTGATAACTCCGTCCCTCGGGGGCCTTGAACAGATCCTAGCTAATCTGACGTGCAATCCACAGGCATGCACTTCCCTCATCCTCAAGTCGTCCCTTTTATCATGGATCGAGATGCAGGTGAGGGACACACCGGGCAAGGAATCCATGGCGTGGCTTCGCATTTTGGAAAACGTCCTCGTCGTGGCCGACACCTCTAAACTGCGTCGCGCGACGGGAGACCAATGGTGCTTGACCATCTGTCGGTGCCTATCTTCTCTCCTCCAGAGCAAAGGTGCAGTTCCATTCCGTTCCCTGGCCCCTCTCTTCGATGTTCGCAGCCACCCGCTGACGATAGACCACGTTTTACAGATAAGACGATGGCGATCCTACGGCAGGGTGCCGCAGTTACACTACGACTTAGCCTGATGGAGGGCGTACCCGGCCACGCTCTCCGCGGCATCCTCGCACGCGGCGCAGAGTACCTGCACGACCTCGAGCCCGCCGTTCACCTCAGCCGACGACCGGCACTGTGGCTCCCTGCCACTGTCGATATAGACCATCCCTGCGTGCTGCCGCCACCACCACATCGTGCGCACGGACTGCACGAGCCGACGGCGATGGAGGGGGGCTCGCTGCGCGCATGGGGCGAGGTCGTAGAGGCGCTCTGGCGCGCGGCTATGTCGCTCGATGACGATGACAGGGCGCATGTAGTGTGGGCAATGCTGACACGGAGGTTGGTCATGTGGAGGGCGCTCGTCGAGGAGGAGGCGTGTGAGGTCGGAGAATGGGCGAGGAAAGAGGTCGTGCTTGCACTGCGTGTTGCAACGTGACCTGTGATCTCCCCGTCGTCCCGTCGCTGCGTGTCAATACCGACCATCTTCAGAGGCCCTAAAGTAGTCCCACGGCGACGGCCTCCGAAATACGAAGCCAAGTCTCTAACTATGTACAGTGTGCAGATAATATATGAATACTGATGATCAATGCAAACTTCAAGTTCCGATCACATTCTTATCCAGTGTCTGCATCGTCTTCGGACGAGTCCTCCTGAGTTGGGGCACCTCCCCAGATTCGGTTAAAAAAGTTTCGTAGGACACGAACAGGCAGCGGCTAGAGAAATCATACAATTACAATTTCAGAAACAAAACCTTTGCAAAGACGGATGAGCTGTCAACACTCACGGCGACATGTTCCACGTCTTCCACATCGTCCTCTTCCTCTTCTGTATCCACCTCATGGTCCGGCTGGCCATGTGGCGCGTCGTCGTGCACGTCATTACCGTCCTCCACCTCCCAAAACAACTCGATCTCCTCCTCTCCCGGCAACTCCCCAGGCATCGCTCCCCGATCTGCCAGCCCAGGTTGGACACCTGCGCCCGCGCCTTCCTCCCCGTCATGCATCATCGCAGCGCCGAGCATCAACTCGTGCAAAGCATCTTCGGGCATCTCTGCAATCATCTGCACAAATTCGACCACCCCGCCTTGTACCTGCGCTGCGATCCATGGGTTCTGGTCGTAAAAGGCGACGATCTGTGCGCGGGTAGCCGGATCTGGGATCAGTCGCGCGAGGAGCCTCTCTTCGGCTTGCGCCCGTCTCCGCGCGCGGGAAGCCCCGAGCGCAAAAGGGTCTTCGGCGCCGGCGAAGAAGGCGGCGTCGTAGGTTGAGACGGCAGAAGGCGGAGGAAGGGGATCGCATGCGAGGTGTTTGCCCTGAGTGATGTCGGGTGGTATGAAGGCGGTAAGAACACGGTTTTGAGGTTGGGCGTGGGTTTGTTCCAGGACGAAGACGTGGCGATAGATCGAATACCGCAGATTCAAAGAGGCGAAGGTGCGGATGAATTGGTCGCGAATTGGGTGCTTCCGCTGGGTAGAAAGCGCCGACAGCAAAGAGCTTGAGGTATTCGAAAGCCACGACGCGTGGCCAGAAGACTTCCAGAGTGGAGCAGAACGTTGTGCGTAGAGATGAGAGAGGAGATAGAGAACGCTTTCTTCCGGGGACAAACCACTGGAGCATCATCAGCTTAAGAAGAGTTGAGAAAATCCAAACCTACGATCTATCCGTGTGTATACGAAATGCCTTGAGGCTTCGCACCTCCGCAGGAAGCGAAATCTCACACTTATCAGCCAGGAGGGGAACTACAGACGGAAATTCAAGAATTGCCTGTCGAAGTGCTTCGGTGCTCTCCTCTTTGAAATCCTGAGCGGAAAATGGTCAAACATACAGACTGAGAAGAAACAGAAGATACCTCGGCCCGTTCCTTTTTCTCTTTTTCCTTGGCCCTCAGAATCAAAGCTCTTGCATATGACCAACCAGGCAACACACTTGGGTTCATATACTCGGCTGAATCTTCATCAGACGTGTTTCGATAGATCGACCACACATCCAATAACCAATCACCCATGCCTGCCTTGACGCATAGATAGTCAAGGTGTAAGTAGACGCCATGGGGGTCCGACAAGGGTTCAAGAGATATGAGCAGTCGTGCGTGTTCAAATGATGTCCGAGGACAACCTCGACGTTGAAGGTCTCTAAACACAGTATGAGTGCTCGTCCCATAGAAAGAGGGTCAACGGATTCGCTCACATCACTTGTCGGTGGATGGCAAGAAAGAATGGTCGATTTTCCACCCGATCGAAATCGAGTCTGTTACTTCCGCTCGTGAAACTGAATGCACCGAGGAAGGCACGTTCATAAGCATAAAGAGCCCGCGACACGTAGTCCACTGCCTGGCTATACTCTGCGGGACGGGATATATCATCGGAAGAGAGACAAATGTCGAACTCAACAAACCTTCGCGATGCCGATAGACTTCTGCAAGCTGGAGCAGCGTATCCGCGTGCCAGGGCATCCTCTGCAAGACTCGCCATAGCGTTTCGGGGTCTACACCACCCATTGACGTGAGAACAAACTGAGGCCAACCCAGATATCCACCTACCTCCAGTCATGACGGCTTGCATGAATGTCTTGGTGACGCCCTTATAACGCTTGCCGTACTCCACTGTCCACCACTTTCCAGGGCCTGTTGGTCCTCTGTTTACCTTCCCAGTTCTCTCGTCATCTGTGAGCGGCCGGGCCGACAAACCCTCGCGTTGCTTGATCATGGCCCAAGACGGTTGTGGGCGTGTTAGCTGAGAGCGCTGTGTTTGTAGTTGTACTCCACGACGTCTTTTTTGGGAAGGGGAAGAAGTGGTAGCCTGGGCAGCTGAGACAGCTTTGGAGCCAAAGAATCTTTTGAGCTCGGACTCTGCGTCAAGATGAGAGACAGAGATAGAGAAGAGAGCAGAAAGCTTCGTTGCTCGCGTGTCGGTAGATGAACCCGATGCAATGTGTTGGAGGTCCGGATACCTGGGAGGTCGTATGAGACAATCAGGGGAGAATTCAATACTAATACAACGCACTTGACCGAGAGCTCCGCGAGAGCTTTATCCAAATCATTTTTCTCATTTTTCTCGTCTTTCTTCTTGTCTTTCCCTTTGGCCTTCTTCGAAACAGATTTGGATTGTAGGGCTGTTGGAGTCTGCGGGACATCGGGCCTCACTGCAGGTGGACCGTCTTCGTCGTGAGGCAAGGCAGCAGCTCTCTTCTTTTTCTTCGTCTGTACCTAAGGTATGATATCATCCGCCGTGCACGCAACAGCTTGATTTCATACCTTGCGAGATTTGGCGGGTGTCGTCGTGTCATCCTCGTTCTCGGAAGGCTCCTGTTCGTCCTCTGGCGTGAAAAGCTGGGTTCACCGTCATGATCTCTGTCCATCAGTCTTCTGAGTGAGACTTACTGCTGCAAAACCAGCCTTTGCGGGTGCCACTGGCTCTTCTTCGGTGGGTTCGTACTGATCGGTGCTTGGAGCTACGTGGGAGGGTTTGCTGCTAGCGAGCGCGAGAAGCTCTTCTTGCTCTCGTTGTTGCCGTTTGCTCAGTCTTGGTGTCATGTTCACCACAACTATCGAATCATTTAATCCGCAGACTGTCCCGTGTCGCTCGTCGCCACAAGTGCTGGTCCCAAGTTAGTGAGCGTGTGCTGTAATAACAGCTCGGAAGCCACACGCAAATCATTCAAGCGCCGGCTGAGTAACACTCGAAAATACCGAATTCGTGACCTCCACTCCCGCCAGCCTTGGTTTTTCGTCGCCGTCGTGAGTGTTCAGTACGACCTGATCCTACAGTAATTCCACCGTGACCGACTCCTAATACACAGGTACATTCCGTTTTAGCGTAAGTGAGCCCTCTAATCTTACAATCTGACTTGCCACTCCTCAACATGAGGAACAATCGGATATCCCTTTCCGTGGTTCAAGTTGGCCTTAGTCTCTTTCTTTACTCAGACTCTAATCCGGTGACGCCCATCGCCGTGCTAGAACCACGCCTTTTAGTGGCCCAGCCTTCCGTCCAAGAACATTGTGCAGGGCTTTCCCGCTCAGCCCCTGACAACCCGGAGGTCCGAGATAACGCCGTTCTCTGATATTCGCGTGAGAGCACCTGTTGACCAACCACTCACGTCTTCCCAGGCATGACGACCGGCTCCGAATTGCTCTGAAGATCCTTCGAAAAGGCCGGATCTCGCTCCCCATCCGGAAAGTGGATTAAGTTACTGGATTGCATCGTCGAGGACAAACAAGGCCACGCCCTCGTGCTTTCTTGGATGGAACCACACGCGATCAAACTCGTATCAGACAACGTTTCCAAGGAGACGGACGTGATTAAGACTGCGCTCACATGGTCGATCAACACCACCACCCCGGAGAGCCTTTTAACGTAGGATATCGACGCGCTCATGAGTCCGCTTGTAGACAACAGTGCTCCAACTCTTGGCCGCATCTTGCAGGCCGCCGCACAAAGCAAACGTGCTAAGGAGGCCAATAAGATCAAGTCGTGTACCACCGTATGAATGTCCTTTTTACTTAGATACTGAATACATTGATTTTTTAAGGCGTGCAATGTCGTCGTGACCCAACTGGCCAAGCGACGGTCGCAGCACGCGATGTACTTTGCAATGCCATTCACGCTCTTTCTCTGGACAAACGGGGCCTCACGTCAGACCATTAAAGTCCTACATAAATGTGGCTTATGCATATCATTTTCATCGTTTACGAACTTGTTACATCAGCTTGCGGCACAAAGCCTGGAGCGCGCCAGCCAGGCTGCCCGTGGTATTCATGCTGCCTGCTGGGATAACATCAACCTCAAGACGTCAATTTTTGTCGAACAGCGAGATTCGGCACCAGCAAAAGTTCAATCCGGTACCTTCGCAATCCTCTACGAGATCAATGCCAATCCTACCGATGTGCGCCTCTCTCCGATGCTTGCGCGGGCCCAACGAGCGTCTGACCCCACTTTCAATATGGATGTCCGACCTACTTCTGAGCAACGGCGATCTTGCTATAGCCAAATTCGCAT
>JBBPKV010000227.1:0-15168 GCA_038089455.1 Tylopilus cf. leucomycelinus
TTCGATATATTAGCGTCGCGAGAAGTATAAACTAGAGGCACACTGACCTATAGTGGACGATTGAATGGTTTCCACTCGTGCGGCCAGCCATCTTTTGATGGGGTGTCCGTTGGGACCTTGAGTTCGCGGGGGAACAGACCTCTAACTCTAGACTCGATCGCCCGTTTTTCGGCGTTGGAACAAGTTTTGAGCATTTCCACCTCAGCTGCGCTTCTCGCTCTTGGATCCTCTTTCCTGTTTGCCTCCCTGAATAATGCTGGATCAATTTCCTCGAGCTCCTCCATTGCCCTCCTCATGCACCCGAACTTGCGCTGGAGTTCCTCGTCGCGTTTCTTGCGCAGATGGCGCTGGTAAAGTTTCCAGGCCCTTTCGATGGTCCTGTGTGCCTGTACTGACGGAATGGCGCGCTGAAGCGCGCGAGCTACCTCCGGACGCCATGTGCCGGTCGGGGAAGAGCCAGTGCGGACATTTGGAGGGTAGAGCATGCGACGGATGACTTCGCGTTGGGTGTTGGTTGGGTCTATTGCCTGCGCATTTGTCGCTGCATGGCGCACTGAGATTCGCGAGGCGTACAGGAACGACCGAGGACGAGCATTGAGAAACCTTGACATTGAAGCCTGAAGCCAAGATGCGTATTAACGTTTCTTCTCACGGCACCTTCTCTATGTCGCCCAATCTCTGCCGGCGATGCTTGTTCTCGCTCGTCAGTCCAGTGAGTCCGGACGCCATACCTTTGACGTTTTTTTGAGTTTTCTCCCAGCCGTTGTCTCGCTCTACTTGGGTAGTAAGTCCTACGCGCCAGTCTGACCTGGCTTAGCTCAAGTGGCACATCGTCCCAGCCCATAGCCAGCCGCCAGTTTTCTTCGTCATCCGTCGCGCTTGCTAAACGCGTCGAGAAGAAGAAAGCCCTCTCAAAGCATCAGCTTGCCCTCACAGCAAAAAGAAAGGCGGCAAAGCGCGGCAAAGATGCATACGCAAACGAGAAGATGACCCTCGCCGACGCAGTCTCCGTCCTCCGTGTAGGTCGCTGTCATCACACGCTCGTTTTCGCTTACCCATGTGCTCTGGCACGTCAGGCCGTCGAGGTTGCGCGACCCAACTCAACGTATGAACTAGTAATCCGGACTGCCATGTCGCGTGGGGCACCGATACCTACTGGTCGTATCAACCTTCCCCGGGAAGCCAAGCCAAGAAAAGAATACCGTGTGCTTGTTTTCGCGGATGGCCGGCAAGCAGACGAAGCCAAGAAAGCAGGTGCCCATGTCGTCGGTGGTCTAGAGCTAGTTGACGCCGTGTGTTTTTTCGTCTTGCCTCTCTTTCCGCTCTCAAGGTCAGTTACAGGTCGCGGAGGGCAAATACAACAATTGCACAACTATTCTTTGCACTCCGGCCCTAATCCGGAGCATTAGCAGCAAACTCGGTCGTATCCTTGGGCCTCGGGGTTTGATGCCATCTGAGAGACGAGGAACTGTCACTGACGATATCGAGGGCTATATTCAAAAGCTACAAGGAACGACTGAGTGGAGGGGCGACAAGACTGGAACTATAAGGATGCCCATCGGAAAAGTAGGTGTATGAGTGCTTGTCCCTGCCCCCCTGCTCCTATTATCGGCTACCAATACTGATCCCGGTGAATACATTTAGCTGCATTTTCCCATCGAAGATGTCGTGAAGAATGTTAAACATTTTGTCCTCAACGTGAAGCGCGCGACAGGAAACCTCAAAGATGCTGTTGCGGAGGCGGAGGCAAAAGTTCAAAAGGGTAAAAACAGCAGTAAAAGCGTTAGGCCTGGTGCGTACCTTGTATTTGTAACCCTTCCCTGTCTTGTGCATTCAATCTTCCGTCATCCTGGTTTCTTCCATTGTCACTCCCCGGTCTACATCCATTTCCGAGTTACTCGGTATTCTGACCTGTTCTCTGAACGGATTTTTACACTCCCCTTACCCATCCCTTCTTTTCTTTCCCTGGATTAAACGGTCTGCTCCAACGCTATCTCGTTGCAACCTTTCCTCTTTCACACATTCCTTCCATTCCTTCCGTCTCGATCAATGATGAGACCACCATTTGTTCTTTTTATATTCGAGCAAAGATTGATGGACAGCTGATTTTTTGTACAGTGAATGCGATCACTCGAATACTTCTCAGCTCTACCCAAGCGCCCGGCATTCAGATAAAGGATCTTTGATGGATGGCCGCACGGATCCTATATATGCCAGTGGCAGAAGACGCTTGTACAGCTTGGTGGCCAGCGCTTGAGCGTTGAATTTGGTAACGGTGATCAGATGTGAATAATGATGCAGACGAGATCTTCTGTCGGCGCCAGCTTCCTTGGATCCGTCATCATCTTACTCCACCTACTCGTACCTGGGCTGCATTAAGTATGTTCTAGGGAGAGTGCTTCAAGTTCTGATAGAACAATGAGACCCTATGTCGAATAATGGCATAGCGCGCCGTCCATCCAGTGAGCAATTCATCTATGTATGGCTTGCTGTAGGTAAGCTTGCGGTAAACACAGTAATTGAGTGGGACAGTTGGAGTGTGACGCCATCCAGGGTTAGCGGCGTAAGTGAGGTGGTTCAGTAACGATGAACACTGCCTGCCTCGCCGCCAATAAGCTGCCGAGCTTCATTGTTCTCGCAAGCCAGATCTTTCCTGGCGGCTTTCGACCTCGCCTTTTGCTCTCTCCAAAGCGTATCGTCAAGCGCAGCATAGCTTCTTTCACGGGTCTTGTACTTCTTGTCGCGCCCTTTCGATCGCTTGCCTATGTCTGATCCCTTTGCATCACGGATGCTGTGTTCCCTCGAGGTGGTCTCTTCGTTGGTCGGTTGAAAACGTTCGATCGGTTTGTTCTTGGGTAGATGAGGAAATATGTCGCCCCACGACGACTTGCGAGCATCATAAAACGGTTGTTTACCTTGGGATTTTGGAATCGTCAGCCGCATTATTTTTCCTGCGAAAACAAGACCATCGGTGTCAGTTCATCAGTTCAATAAAAACAAATGAAGACCCGATAGAGGGGAAAGGCGGTCGGAAAAGGACGGGCTGCGAACCTTCATGGGTACATGCATCAATAATGATATGTCCGCTCTTCTTTAGCGGTGGGAACACGAGACGCGGCCATCCATATGCCTCGCTCCTCAGAGCCTCCTCAAGGTCTGACGGCGACTCGGGCTCTTGGAGCGCACCGTTGGGTTCCGGTTCGACTTCTGGATGTCCCCCGGGAAATCGTGGTGTGGAAGCGAATATTTCGGCAGGCGTTGATGTTGGTACTGGCGACAAGGCGCCTCGTGCCTGCGCTCGCATCATAGCTTCGTCCACCGAATGCCCATCAACACGAGGCAACGTGAAGGACGCAGAATCAACGCTCGCCACCTGCCCAAGCACTTCCATAGCGCCGATACCAACTCCGTCATCCACAGGCACTTGTACTTGTACTCGTGCTTGATCCGCGGAGACGGGATTGATGTCGGTAGATGGTGGTGCAGGGGCATGCGCCGGTGCGGAATGCGCAGTTGGGATCGGGGATGACGGTGATTGTGGGCTCATACCGACATGATCGTGCCCATGTTTATGTGCATGTTGCAATTCTCTCAGCACGCCTGTCCCCGCATTCGCTCGCTCTATCGCTTCCCTCTCCACTCCACCCGCCCTTCCCACTGGTCGTCCTCTTTCACCTAAAATCGTGCTGTCAGGCCTCGGTCCTCGTCGAATGACGACGTATGAGTAGCCGATGTCCTCGTGCCCTTGCTTTGCATGTTTCGTGCGCCGAACAAACGTGGGTCGCTGCAGGCGTTGGGAAAAGCCGCAAACTAGACCCAGAGGGCCAGAATGTTGGAGCGGACAGGGTCGATCATGCGGGCACTAGAACATAAAAGAAGAGTGAATGCGGAGTGAATATCGTAATTTTCAATTACGGGGACATGAGCAGAATAGTGAGATATAAAATAAAATAAAAGAATAGATAAAACAAAATGAAAGCCACAGCACATTATACAAATCTGCGACTCACTGGTGCTACGACATGTGAACCTCGAAAGGGTCGGTTCATCATTTCGGGGTTTTCGGTCTCTTTGCAACCCAGCTCGAGCAAAAGATGGCGAGCTTCCGCAATATTTTGGAAACCAGCAGGCGAGTTGTGATCGATCAGGATCTACATACGGTCAATTTACTAGTTCTTATAGGGGACGGGACGTACGATTGTCTGTGCACCACTGTCCCACATTTCTTTCACCATGTTTTTCCTGGCGAAAGGGGAGGGTTGCGCAGATAGCATGAACGCTGAGAGGGCAATTGTAGACTGACCCTTAAAAGGATCAACACGATACTCATCAGGGAACGACTTTCTCCACGTAGCATTCGACGAGCCAAGTTCGGTTTCTGTGTAAGCAGTTTAGCACCTCAATGAAATACGTGAAGAACAAAGCATTCACTCTGCAAGAGTTGCTTGGCCATCGACACAAGACCTTCGCGCTGGTCAAGACCCAGGTACGTGACAACGGTGGAGTTGGCTAACAGCGGCTCCTCTCCTGCGTTCACAGATGGTTTCTGAAACACGTTCAACGCTGCCCTGCAGAATTCTGATGAATAATTCATCATGCACCAGCGGGAGATCGTACCAGAGCCCGCTTCCCGTAGCAGAACCCCAATCAATCACCGTGTCTACGTTCCAGGATGGTCCTAATCTGTGCTTCGCGTGGCGGAACACCGCATATATCGCAGAATAATGTGCAGGAAGAATGACAGATGCGAATGCAGTTGCATCGCGCGCAGAGTGTTGATAACGTTGTCGACGATTCTTATATTCCACACTGTACGCTGTAGACCAATTTTCCCCCGAGCTGTCCTGTTCAGCAAACAAACGTTTTGCATCGCTATGCAGTAGGGTCTTGTTTGAAGCTGTACACAAATGGAAAACTCGAATATGAGAGTGATAATGAGAACATACCTTCAATGAGCGCGGTGACTGCGCACTGAAATTCTGGAGATAGGACCACAGTGCTGACTCTGTCACTACCGAACCGGGCTGCAGGCGATTTGCGGTCCTCTCGGCGTCGCGCAGACTCCTCAATCGGGTAGTCTTCCGGGACCAGGTTATAGTATTCTATTTGACCCTCATCGTTTTCAAGAGCTTCCAGTTCTCGTGCAGATGTCGAGGTTGGCCCTTTTGTTCCTCGGTGCTTTGGCATCAACGACATGTCGACATCGTGAAGCAAGGACCTTAAACTTGGGTCCAGCGTTAGTGACGGCTTTGGTTGATGGGTGACATGCGAGCTCGCTGTTGAGGAAATTCTTTGGCGCGTTGAGCCCGACAGAACGCGCAACGAAACGCGAGTGCCGACAAGCATCCTACTAACAGCGAGCGCCCCGGCCAACCCAGACTGTGGCCCTTATGGCTGGCTTATGTAATGACTCATTGGTCGCCGACCCCCTCGACGTTGTCCTCTGAGCATGTCTGGCACAGAGCTTGCACAGCGGTTGGTCCCTCTCGACGGCGAGCCCCCGAACAAACGGGCGAGGTTAGAGGACAGCCCGACCGCGCTGGGCTCCAAGGAACCCGGCCACGCGCCCAGCGGCAAGCTCGACGGAAATACACCACCCATTCCTGGGTCGGACGTTGAAGACGATCCGTACTCTTTAGATGCCACAGCCTCCGCATACGAGCACAAGGCGTCGGACTTATACCTCGACACCGTACGCCACCACGCCACCACAACTCCTGATACTCCCTCATATTCTTCCGCACAGATTAACAGAGCCTTGCTCGACTTTGATTTTGAGAAAGTGTGCTCAGTCTCGACCTCCAATATTAACGTATATGGCTGTCTTGTCTGCGGAAAGTATTTCCAAGGCCGCGGACGCAGCTCATATGCCTATGCTCATTCCATTCACGATGACCACCATGTATTCATGAACCTTGAGACAACAAAGGTCAATTCCGCCCTTGCGCATGTCGCGATAACTCACCCAAGATTATCAGGTCTACGTACTCCCAGATGGCTATCTTGTATCTGACCCGTCACTCGAAGACATTGCTTTCGTGTTGAATCCCAAATTTACGAAGGCATCGTTAGCAATCCTCTCCTCTCCTTCTCTTCTCTCTAAACCATCCTACGACCTCTCGCACAAGCCCTATCTGCAAGGGTACGTTGGTTTGAACAACATCAAGCGTAATGATCATATGAATGTCATCATACACTCGCTTCTTCATGTTCCTCCACTTCGAGACTACTTGCTCCGATCAGATTTCAAGGGGAAAGAAACGGAGCTCCTCAAAAGATTTGCAGCACTTGCCAAGAAAATATGGAATCCCCGGCTTTTCAAGAGTCAAGTTAGTCCACACGAGTTCCTACAAGAAGTCAACCGCGCCAGTTCTGGAAAATACTCATTAGAGAAACAAGGCGATCCAGTCGAATTCCTTGGTTGGATCCTTAATCGCCTGCATATCGATCTGGGTGGTACGAAGAAGAAGAACTCGAGTGAGTTGTGGTCGTGTTTGCAGAGTATCTAATAATTAGTATAGGCACAATCTTCTCAACTTTCCAGGGAGAGCTTCGCGTAGAGATGCAGCAAGTTATCGTACGCGCTGATGAGGCCGGCAACACAAAGCCGAAATTTGATATCGACAGAGGTTGGGACATTAAAACCACGCATCATACTCATACCGATTCACGATTTCCGCGCGGCAGACATCAAGTCAACGGTATCGCCGTTCCTTTTCCTTGCAGTTGATCTTCCACCGCCACCGTTGTTCCAGGACGCAATCGAGAAAAACATTATCCCGCAGGTTAGCATACATTCCGTGTTGGCCAAGTATGATGGCGTCACAACGCAGGTAAACTCCTCATGTTCAACACGCTTCCCCCGTCACTTATAGTCACGCCCCGTCAAAGGAGTCAGCAGGTCAGCTTAGGCGATACAAATGTCAGCATCTCCCACAATATATCATTCTCCACTACAAGCGGTTCACCAAGAATGTTTTTGTGGAGGAGAAAAACCCTACCATCGTTACCTTCCCACTGAGGGGCGTTGATTTCCGCGAATGTGCGTTTTATCGAACTATCGCACAATGGGTCTTATTGACGTGGTTCCTTGAAGACCTTGATGTGCCAGCTTCGCGTCCACCTACGGTTTATGATCTGATCGCTAACGTTACTCACGAATCCGTAGCGGGAACTACGCGTGACAAGGAAAATACTGTCTGGAAGGTTCATCTCCGGGCTGGAGGCGGAGGGGGTGACGGCGAAAAGTGGCTGCAAATTCAGGACCTTATTGTAGAAGAGACCCGCAAAGAGATGATCTTTCTGGCCGAGACTGTTTTGCAGGTGAGGATCTTACCCCAAGAGTGGGAACCCTGTTGAAAACGTGCGACAGATATGGGAACGCCGTGACACCAGCACTGACAGCACTAACGGAGTAACAAGAACAGGCGTCGATCGGCGGTAAGCGGAGTACGTGTGCGATTGCACGCAGTAGTGGAGATAGCGGGAATTTGCTACGTTTATTAGGATCGATTGCGAGTCCGCAATCAAACCATTCGCATGGGGTTATGATGTAGCGACACGCCCGGGTGGTGCAATCCTTGCATACCCTTGAAAGGCCACACGACAAACGCGATGCTCGGTACGGCGGAGTGACAAGTGCAAATAGGCTACGCCGCTACGGCAAGTTCGACAGTCGGAAGTCAGCACCGCAGATGAGGCGTCGCTCCGCTGCCCAGCAAACAGAAACCAGGCGGCTTCTATTTGCCTTGCCGAGCGGCAGTGTCAGGTTGCGGTCGCTCTGTGGATGTGGCTATCCCTGTTACGCCACGTATTTCTCTGGGGACAACCTGAACTTAGTATGGCATTCTCCGAGCTCCGTGAGTCAAGCAGGGCGCACCCCCTAGCCTTATTCTCCTCGAAGAGTGGCCTGAAAATGTAGACGCCTGAGACAACACCTGTGAATGGGGATAATGAGTTGGCGGATTTGTTCCGAACTGTTCTGTAAAGGCCGCACCCAATAGGCCAGCGAAAAAATATGGTGTAAGACGTTGAAACATCGAATCGCGTGACCTATTATGACGCCTCGAGCTTTTTCAAGGACCAGAGCAAGCCTTTGCAGGTACAATTTGCTGCTCAGTTTCAGTCTATCCCTTTTTAGAAACTCCGCGATAGTTGCCGGTGCGGTGACTATCCATTATGTAACTAGAAACAGAACATACAACGTATCAACTAGTAGAGGAAACGAGTTACACTGAAATCCCCAGTGTTTGACAGGCGAACTGCGCCGCTTGATCCTTTGCAATGCGTTTCTGAGCACCCGTACCGGTTCCGAGCACTCGACCGCCAACTAAAATAAAACATATAAAACACGTCCATCGAATCAACTTTTCAACCCCGTACCTTTGCATTCCATAGTCCACACCAAGGCATCTGGAGGGCCTTCACTGGATGGTTTCCAGGTCAGCAGGTGACGCTGATTAAGTTCCTGCAAGTCTACATTATATCAGGATCGAAACGCGCAGGTAACGGTCCAGGAAGCAGCCTAACGATTATGAAGAGCCGTGATGAATCCTAAAACTCTGTGAGGCCATGTATCAACCCCCAAAAAAATAATGAACCCACTTCCATCGGCCATATTGTCGGGGAAAAGCAGCGAGGTCAAAAGGTTGTGACGATAGGGATGTATGTACTTGGGGGTTGGGTGTCTTTCATGGACCTTCCCTGCTACCGTATTTAAACCATACTTTCCAGCGGCGAATGCCAACACAGATTTTGCCACCCAGCGTTGGAATACCGGTTGATGGATGGGGCGCTGCAACGAGATCGCTTCCTGTATCACATTTTCTGGAGGAAGCGTGAAGCGTCACCAGACCACTTATTCTTGTTGACCGATAACTTACTTGGATGTCTAGTTTAAAAACCGGGGTTTGCCAACGGACGCCCAGGGTTTAATAACAGGTCCTTCGGAGAGGGCACATTGCCTGGCCGACATCGGAAACAAGACATAGGCGGAAAAACCATAACCAGGGAGGAGGGATGTGGGTGATCAGGCAGAGATATCGTCGATACCAGCTTCCGCGAGAGCCGACAAAACGTGTTAAAGATTCCGTCAACCCCGGGTGACGTGTACGCAGGCAAGGCCTTACCGTGTCGGTTGTTCGATGCACCTGCCGGTTTGTTGTCAGAGCACCGGAATGCAACTCAATGGTACGAGCGAGCAAGGGCCAAAAGGATAGTCCTTGTGTCCTTTCAAGGATGTTGCATCGAAACTATTGTGATATTAGGACCGATCTCGGTGGATCGATGGTTGTAACGTGATAAACCACATACACGAGGCAAACGTGCGGCCCCGGTGCGGGCAATATGAAGGGGAACTCATCGGTGGCTGGACCGGACGAGTGCCCATTGACTTTAGCCAAGCCGGAGTACGGAGGGATGAAGGAGAGTTTTATTCCGGTAGTCGTGATGGTGGCAACTCGGATTCTTCCGGTGATCTGTCGTCAGGGGTCTTATTCAGCCTCAGGGATCAACTCCGCCAGGGCGATCGAGAGGACCACAACGATATAATCTTGGCCAAGCTGTAGAAACTGTCAGGTCCATCTTAAAAGCGCCTGTGAACAAATTTAGCAACATGCTTGCGGTTACTCTCAGCACGCACAATAAGTTCAGGCAACGTCGGGACTTGCACATGAACCGCCCCGGATTTGAAAGCGCTCGTGATTCATATCACGCTATCCGACGTGTTGATCCACAGGCCAACGTCAGTCCTTTCACAACTACATCTGAACAACGTGGATCGATAAAAGGCCACCAGGGCGTAGGTTAGGTGCCACCGGTGCTACAGAGCAAGATGCAAGGTAACAAAGATCAGGGGGAACATACGTGAGTGGAGAGCGGCGAGACAAATAAATAGAACAAGAAGTGAAAACAAAGGGGTCACTATCCGATGAGGACGCTGGAAGCCAGTTCAGCTGGTCTCACTCTCGGCCTCGAGTTTGAGCGCCTCTAGAGTGATCTCTGCCGCTGCACCACGCGAAAGGTGTCTGTGTGTCCCAACACCTGTGCCATATTCTTTCTGAGAGACTGCATGAATTTATTAGGCGTAGCACATGACACAAGGAAAAACTGTTCACTTTTGCATACAGACTTCCATTCCGGACTATGAGCTGGCCCGCTCGTCGAGTCCTTCCAGCTGAGAGCAGCAGCACGTCCTATGGACTGAAGGTCTGAATGGCGCGGCTCTCCTTCAGATTAGTCGCCGAAAAAGAGCATCTTCAACCTACAATTATTCAACGCAACAATGGGATCTTGAGCTGGGACGATGAGCACGAACTGAATCCGTTCGGAGGTCGGGAAACTACGAACCACGAGACATTCTGTGTTGACCCTACAGGCTCCCCATAGTCGAACAGTGATTTTTATACTGTCTAACAGCGGAGACGTGGAGAGGGCACTGATGAAGGCGGAATTGTTCAAAGGCAATGCTGAACGGAGTTGAACGGTTCTGTAGGTGTGCGCCCTCCATGATTGCGGCGTTACCATCAAGTCTGGGGTTAACACACGAAGTAGCCAATCTGCGTGAAATAGGGCGCGCTCTCTACACGCAATATCGATCGAACTGTTGGTGCGAAGAAGCGAGAGAAAGAAAGTGGTCATGAGGAATTCATGTCGGGTATCTGAATTGGATCGCTCCAAGCACCATCAAAGGTAGGTCCGGGAGAAGGACTTGAAGACCCCGGGCGGCGCTCTAGCGACTGCCCGCCATTTGGAGAGCACCATCCGTTGGGAAGGAGCTCTCTTCTGTACGCCTTCATCTACATGAGCTGCGACGGAAGGAGATAAGAGGAGAAGTTACACGCTTGTAGAAACGTTCCATAAATGTTACTCCTTTAAGACGGAGGCCATTCGCAGCGGGTAAAACGAGATCCGATGCAGCTAGGGACGAGGCGGTGTCGTTTGAGAGTCATGCGGTTTGTGATCTAGGTGGGCATGAGCTTCCCTCGCTGTGTAGTCTGGTCAAGTGGTCCCGGGCCACCGTTGCGCGAACATGTGGAAAGCGCGTTGAACATCTGGAACGGGGTCTGAGGAGCGTGGTGGCACAAAATGACAGTATTTTGGAGAACCTGATTAAGTGGCCGACGGCGCAGCTACTCCGGGTGCTCTGTCTGAGGCGCCGATTTCAAGTACCAGCGGGCCTGAGTGTGCATGTTCCACGTAGTTAGGTGCGTACAATTGCTTACGTAACGGGAGCCTGTAAGGCAAGTCTGACCATGTTGGACCGTCAGTAGCATGGATCTCTTCACTGGAACCAATGGGTGAGTGATTCATGCCTAGCGTCCGTGGGCAGATTTCGGTTTTGATTATGCGCGTTTAACCGTCCACACAGCTCGTACGGGGATTGTTGACGTCGTCGAAATTTCTGCATCAGCAACGTAAAGAAACTTTCAGTTTTGTCCCCATGTAGCTCAACCAACGGGACGATGCATATACCACTCGCAGTCATCCTTCCAGCTGCACTTTTGTATACATCTACAGCTTGGTGAGCTCCATATTAGAGCCCGAAAGTAGAATGTGGACTGGTGTGTTCCATGGACTTTCTCTCTACATTACTACAATGATGTAAAAATCTTAGTTCCGGGAGCAGAGGCTGCGTAATCGGCTCAAATACATGGAACCAAAGGATCCACCGTCTGAGAGCCAACCTGTGGATTGTCCATCCTGTTCATGCAAGAATTATTCGCATAGCCAGGTTTGCAAAATATAAGAAACATGGTAGCTCGTGAGGCTAACCATCTTCAACTCGACTCCCCTGCTAACAGATCGAACAGTTCTATACCCAGAATTGCAATGGAGCACACTCCCCGTGAGTAGCAGAGTCGTCCGCTATCTATTTATCTCCTCACCAGGTGACGTCGACAGATTACCGTCAGCGTCTGAACAATTATCTGCAAGGACTCTACAGGGACGATCCACGTGACCACTTGGCTTGGGATACGTCGCAGAAAGGCCCTGATAACAAGCCGGTCTGGACGGCGATCGCATATCGTAAGGACAACCCGTAACCACTCTTCTGCGCTGACGCTCCATGCTCCAGTGCACGAAATTGAATGGGGCCGTGGCAACGGATCCTCTAAAGGTTCAGCGATGGAAGCCGCTGCCAAGTGTGTCTTGATCGCGTTGAAGGTACCGCTCGAAGGAACCGAGGTTTCAAACGATACCACTGCCTAATTATCCCTTGTTGCAACTCCTCTTACGGAATGTACACCTGTTTAACCTTGAATTTTTGCGGAATTTCCGATCAGAATTCCGCGCAACGGTACGATCATGCAGGATAGTCAGGGGCGATACTATGTATGGGAATGGAGCCCAAAACGGTCAACAAGATCATCCGTCGACCAAATATTCTTTGCAAGTCCAAGTTTTTATGGAGTCGCGGAATTTGACTCTGATGCATTTCTACCTTTTTCTCTGTTCCGACTGCGGGTATCTTTAGTCGAGACGCCGCAGCAGCCATTGCGGAAAACTGTGATTTGGAGCCGCAGCCGCCGCAGCCGCCGTGACTCACCAGTACATCCACGAAACGGAACCGTCTCGTCCAACCATCTACTTCACAGAACGGGTTATACAGTGTCGGTGAAGGTTGACTGCCACCGCCACTAATGACCTACGCGTATCCGGGTGTGTTGCAGTGTCGCCAACATGCTGTACAGCCATCCGAGTCAACCTCTGAGGGATTGCCCACCCCTTGGTTCCTTAACACTCTCGTATCGAGAAACCCCGTCTGACGTTTGGTAGAACAACGTCAGACTGTCGGAGGCCCTCTCCGGAGATTCTTAACACCGTGATAAACATTATTCTCACACACAGCATGGCGGGGTGAGTCAGGTCCGAGTCGGCAGGTAAAGTATGGCGTTTCCTCCACTTGCTGCAAGTTGCGGTCTACGCTATCACCGAGCAATTACACAAAACCTCACTACAGGTGTGAATACAAGGACCCTTACTCCCAAACATAGGTACTGCCGAAGTATGTACTTCCGCACAGCCATGGTAGTTGAGCCCAACTCATACCAATGAAATCCTCCGGACAGCTTATCGTCATTCGCTGACTCGAGATGACACAATCTGACATCCTGTGGTTCATCCTCGGTTAAAAGCCCACGAGCAGTGGGGTTTTCTTCAGCAGATCCTCGATACCCATCCCATTACACTTCTTCCGAACGATCATAACCTGCTTTCATGGAACGTAAGTACTCACTATCGCGGTTCTGGATCGAAGATTACTGACGGTGGTCAAGGCCAAAGAAGCGACTGGCGGATGTACTTGAACAACTATCTTCAGGGCCGATACGGCCATACAGGAAATCTCACCTGGTCGTGCCAATCATCTGGCCCGTCGCATGACACGCGGTGGTTGGCGATTGCTTACTGTAAGCCACGGTGGTCGATGTTTTCTTACCTACGCTGACCAAGGTTGTCTGTAGTTAACGGCATTGAATATGGGCGGGGTGTGGCCCGCGACAGAGGGTCTGCAATGGAAATTGCTGCCGAAACCACCTACCGCGCCCTGACATCCTACTACAATTGAGTTATTCTGTGTAACGGTATGATCTCACGCATTGCAATGCGCAATGTCCTTGACATAACGCTGGTAGGTACTTATCGCTCGTCGACAATGGACGAGGGACTTCGGCCGATGCAGTTGTGTATAATTAATTATGTGTCATGTGTTCTCGTTCCTGGCCCAGTAGTATCTAGGTTGTAGCTTGTCATGTGCCCATCCTCATTCAATAGAAGATTGGCAGAAAATAGTCAGATGTAAGGGTGTTGCAGTTCGGCACAACAGCAAGTGAACTATTGGGATTAGTGCTAGTTGGATGCTGTCTGGCCCGATTGTGAGAAGTACTATACTGATCGAGAAAACATACAAGTGAGAGCACTGTTAATTTTCTGGTGATCAATGCACCGAAAAGCGCAAAATGCTCAAGGGCTTGGCCCTCGCGTACGTATCCTTGTGTCATATTGATGGTATACCGTAGGGGCAGTTCGGAACAAACCGACCAACTTGGTGCCCGACTAGTCGCCGATTGCATACTAGTCCAAGGGACGAATTTTGGCAAACGTGCGTTCTCGCCCCTGGATCAGTCTAGGCCGCAAAGGCAAAGAACTCGTGCCAAGGCACACTCCGTTTAAATTCAGTATCTAGCAGAAGTTGGTAAAAAGCGTACGTACTTATAGGTCGAGTATGAGTGTTCCTGTAAGTGACCCTAGGATGATAAAGATATTCTGGATAAATAAAGACATTTTCCCGTCCACAGAATCTGGCCATCTTAGTTCTGTGTCTTGGGAACTTCCATCGGTACTAATCTACTATCACCTGCGTCCACATGTGTGCAGTTCAGTGATCACGTCGAGGGTCCCAAGCGTCATTGATAAGCGTGTTTTGGACTGGGTGCTTTCGTACAGAAGGTGAGACCTCATGGGAATAGGAAACGTTCATACCCTCTACCGTCCCGGATCTTGTCAGCAACGTGACTCCATTTGACATGGTGGGTGGATGGGTAGAGTGGCCAGAGCGAGGTCCCTACTAATATCTTCCTGATGAGCCAGATTACAAAGACCAAGGCGCCGCAACCAACTGGCAAGAAGAGCCCTTTATAATCTCTTCGATCGATATGCGATCTACCACCGGCGGGGTGTCTAGGGAGCGGTGTCGATGTGAAGCTGAAACCTGCTATTTCACTGACGCAAGTACCATAATTGACGACTCCTTGAGCCTGCTGCAGCCCCGCACATCTGATATCACGAAAGGACAGTTTGGTGTACCATCATGATTGGGATGATATCTCTGGTGACTCTGCCTTGGCTGTTCGTAACGGCAGGGTCATCTTACTTCGTTCCCAAAATTGAAGAGCCCATGCATATGATCATCGTCGAATTGGTGTGGTCATAAAGCGACGCACAACATCAACGTTACGGTACAGATTCTCTAGGCTGGCGAAGGCTTCAGCTTCCGTTTCACGTCTTGACTCTAGCCATGCGTAACGGAATGTGCCAAGACACCTGGGCGATGGAAGACTTCATTCCGAACTTCAACCTCGGTAAGTCGATTTTTTTTTATCTCTCGCTTTCAACAATTTCTCACGTTTTCCTGTGCATGGGCGTCATGGCTGTGAGTCCGTGGTGGGT
>JBBPKV010000229.1:0-16619 GCA_038089455.1 Tylopilus cf. leucomycelinus
CGGATGGTTCTTCCACGGGGATGGGATTCGCACAATGACCATCCTCCGCCACGGTCTTGCGACGATCAAACTGACCTTACTGCACCTGTATGTGCAAACGACGGCAGAAAGGGTGCTCAAATATTTTATGCTAGCGTTGAGTTCACCATTCCGGCCTGACCACATATAAGGGTCAGCCAAAAGTATAAACACGGCAAAGAGGAGATGTACAAGCCACGAAGGAAGCTGTTAAAGTAGTGCAATAAGCTTGGCGTCATTCATCGTTAACCACGCCAAAGTTTTCTTCGGCCAATGCTACCAGGCACGAATCGCAACAAGTGGCCAAAAACTGAGCGCGCATCAGGGAGAAGTTAGGATGGCGTGACATGTACAGTTCTGTGCTTTCTCTGGTTCCGTCCATTTTTGCAAGATGTGGTTGGTTGCGGTATGCTATTCCCACTGGGTGTGTAGTACTCGGCGTTTGGTGTCCCGTACGTGCGTAATGGCAACTCTACTTGCCAGTCACTCTGCCCAGCATTGCATTCGACATACATCCGGGGCTGGGTCCTGGGTCCTGGACGCCGAGTATGCATGCTGGTGGCGTGGCGTGTGTGTAGCCCCTGTACAACGCCCCTCCCCACACGCGTGGGCGTCGTGGATATTCTTCCACGGCCTCCGGTCTCACGAGGACTTTGGGCTGGCCGAGTGGATGACGTTCCCATCGCACGCCACGCATCTACACGTGGTCGAGCGGTCCTACATCTGCAAAGCTGTAGTTTCAGCCTGAGCCGGCAGTGTCACATCATCCCGGGAAACGATTCACACGGTTCATTTAACGTCAGTCAAGTTCCCTCCGGCAGCTCTCTCGATCGCCTTGACCATCATCTCCAGCTTTTTCTCCAACCCACCCTCCTTTTGCTTCTGCTTCTTCCGTCGGTGGCCCTCACCACCCTCTGTCTCCTCCTCCACCACATCCACCATTCTCGTCCGTTCGACCATGAACTCGCCCACAAACCTCGCCACCGCCTGCTCTCCCACCTCACCATGCGCCCGATTCCCCCATCGCCACTCATACGCCTGGGGATTCTCCTCCGCGTTTCCGTTCGCCTGCGTCGCGGAGACCCGCCCGCGGCGCTTACCTTTGGAGGCTCTGGCATCGCCGAGCCGGACACGATCGAGATAACCCTGTCGGACAAGGTGCTGGAGGAACGTGTCGATGGGCATGGAACGATGAGTCGATTGGGCGTTGCAGGGGATGGTGCCATTGGGTGTGATACGAAGCCGTTTTAGGTTGGCTCTCAGGTCCACTGAACGACAAACGGGAGCGCGCCCCCCGTGATTAGCACACGCCGGGCAGGATAGCGCCAAGACGCACGTTCAGAGATGCCCCGCCCGCTGACCAAGATGAGCGCAAGGATGACGTGGAGCAAGCCCATTGCAGCGAGTTGATCGGCGGTGCTCCAGGCGATAACACTGCCATAGTTCCGGGGCATGTCGTCGTCGTCGTCGTCGTCGTCGTCTGGACCTTCGGCAAGTTCTTCTTCGAGGAGACGCTCGTCAGATAACGCGGCTTGTTCGATGATGGCAGCGTCCAAAGTTGAGCGGAGGATGTAGGTCTTGGATCCAGCCGTGGTTGCTGAGTGGTCGAAGAATGGTCAGGACAAATGAACGAGACGAAGGGGTGAGAGGACGAACCTTTTTTCTTGATGCCGGTCGCGTTTTGGAGGTCCTCTGCGGGGTCTTGTTCACGGTAGTTGCGTGCTTGAAGTTCGACGAGTTCCATTGCAAACATCTTGCGCAGGTGTACCTGCGCCTTGAGAAATACGGCATTGAACGAGCGAGTGTATGAACCGAGGACTAGACGCGCCTTCAGTGGGGGTGAACGTGTGGACGAGACGGAGATGTACCTTTCTTGTTGATGTCTTCGCGACGCAAAGGGGCGCGCTTGTGCTCGGAGAAGAGGGCGAGCCGAACTAGATCGCGTGCTTTTTGTTCGAGGTGCTGGGTCGCAGATGAGCAAGACGGATCCCCCAACGAGCGTATCAAACTCACGTCGTCGCTGTCATCCAGACGTCTATGTTGCGCAGCGCCGACGTCCGCGTCTTCGTCTGGGTCCATGTCGGGGCTGTCATTGTCGGTGTCGTCGTCGTCGTCGTCTGTGTCTGCACGTCGTCCCCCGTCGCGCTGTGATGGCTGATGTCGAGGCATAGTAAGCGTGACAATGTCACCGTGACGTAACGCGACCATAAGAGGTCACGTGATTGCCTGGTACGTTCTGCGCCTCCCTTTATGACGGGTCAAGGAAATGAACTTGTCTGCTGCGAATGAACAGCCTGAGGTGCGCTGAGTTGGATTCAATATTTTTTGCCCAACTTTTGTTACAATCGCACCGTCGATCCCAATGTTCCTTGCACCGCGTCATAGTTGCGGCTCGCCAATTTAACGTCCAGTGATCTACCAACACGCACAGGTGCAACCAATGGTCAAAAAATAAATGCGTGTACTGAAAACGAATCAAGGCCAAACTTGGCACATGGAAACTGGTCATCATTTTGTCTGGCCAGGTTCGTCATAAGGCACATCTTTCTGGGTGGTCCTCGAGTACGCTCGACTCGTTCTGTCTGCAATGGGAGCGATCATCTCCATTGCTCGCCAAGATGGGACGCGGTGATCGATACCCGCCATTGCTCACTCTGTGATTCGGCGCCGACAGGCATGTTTTCAAATAAGAATATATGCACGAGGACGCATCTGGGTAGGAGATCCGATTGTTCATGCCCCGAGGGCACGCCCACATGGGTAGTTTGCAGTTTAGGTGTCGGGGTGCCGGTGAGGGACAACGCAAGCGACAGCATGGGCGGGCTACACTTTCGTTCCTGGGCCCAAGTTCTGAGCCATCGGCTGGAAGCTCAGCACCCAATACCATTTCTGCTTGCCACGTCAAGCATCGACTGAGGGGTAAAGGCAATTTCCATGTGAGTACACTAGTGGATGGTCACTTTCCAACGTCTAGCAAAGAAGACGAACCACGCGGACGCTGGCGTGACGTGGCGCAAGCCAACACTGGCTCATCCGATCATGCATCAGCGGAACAGTCGTATACATTCACTTGCACGTAAAAAAGCCGACATATCGTCTGATCAGCAACGTCGATGAATGCCCCGATACCCTGCCGCCATGCGCGGTGTGTACACTCACTACAAAATGGAAGCCGCCAGTGGTTAATTATATTGATAATATATCACGATGCATCCTCCATCCTGATCGTTGATCCGGGAGCATTGGGCACAAACGGAAGGGCGCCTTCTGTTTGAGCGCTTGTGAACATCTGAGCGTGCTCGGAAGTTCGAATACTCATGACGCCAGGCTTTCTAAGAACGTCGGAAGTATCTGTGTCGTGCGGCGCCGAGCATGGAAGACGGCGGGGGGATCCACCGTGCGCAAATACTATTGACAGACTCCGCGCGTGCAAACGCGAAGGCTCGTTCCCGTTCATGTACTGTCCATCGGGGGTCGAGTTACTCACTAGGGGGACGACCAGGCGTCCAGCCAGACACCGAGGACTTCTGGCCCACCTATATTAACAAATATTATCAAGGATTCATGTTGTGCCTGAAAGCCAGATCAATCGTAATATGGACGGCAAGTACGCACTTTTGATTGAACTGTCTTCCTATCCATGCGCATCATAGCATTTAGGTAGGCAAACGAGAGGCGTTCCTCAGGGGTGCTAATCGAACTTTCCTACTTGCTGTTTTCTGATCTCGCTTTCCCGTCATCGATTTTTTAGGGTGAACTTGGTGATAGAGATGCGAAAAGGGGGCGCATACACATATTTTCTTGGAGCAGATTGCCCAAGAACGTTCAAGCACGAGTCTGGTTCGGCCCGAAGGACGACGATTGGCGCTGTCCATCGACGTCTCGAGCTCAGCGTGCATCGTCAGCCCTGTCGGACTTGGCGACGAAGTTGTGCAATACGTTTCTATTCCAACAATCGCCCATATCAGCGCAAGAACAACCCCTGCACATTGAGGAAATGAGCGGGCGCCTGAGGCGCGACATACCATGCAATGGCATCTGCGCATACCTCCAACTTCCATGTTCATACGTTCATGCTTGGATTAGACGACGTCTAGTCAGCCCAGGTGCGCCGCAGTATCGTCGTCGTCGAATCCATCGGAAAGGGCGTACGTCCACGCGAGTTAGTTCTGGCATTTCCTGAGTGGACATTTCCTGTACATTTCGCCAAAGCGGTGGCGTACGAACGACTTGAAGGTGGAAAGAAGGACACCACAACTCGATATCGGACGTGACTTCTTCGCTATGGTACGTAAACAGCTATCCTTGATGCGGTGAAATTGTCGAGGTCGTTCCTTTTTGTTGCGGGAACGATAAGACGGTTGCAAAGCAGCGCACGGACCGTGTCGGCCAGGGTATATAGCCTGTCTTCCTCCAGTCTACTCTCCAGGCTGGTTGCTTCCTTTGCCTAGTCGTCGTCGTCTCTACCTGCTTACTCGTCTTCTCATCCGCGTTTGGAGTCGAAAGAAGTCATGTCCGCTCGTACTTTCAAGTCTGGCGTCGTCGTGTCGGTTGTCGCGCTCCTTGCGATCGCGAGGGGTAGTCCCGCCTCAGCCAACAGTAACCAATGTAACAATGGCCAGCTGCAGTGTTGTAATCAGGTGTTCAACGTACGCACTGGCTTACTTTTGTCTCTCGCGACCTGACGGTTGACGTTCTCTAGTCGAACGACCCCCTGTATGGTGCTGCTTCAGGGCTGCTGGGTATCCTCGGCATCGTGAATGACGTTGTGGGTGGTATTGGGTTGTCCTGCACCCCGATCAACGTGCTCGGCCTTGGGAATGGGGCGGTTTGTCAGCAACAGGCAGTCTGCTGCGACCGCGTAGAGCAGGTAGGTCGAGCTGGTGATGTTCCCGGCGAATTTGGCTAACAGAGATGCGATACCAGAACGGCCTCATCAATCTCGGGTGCAGCCCCGTGAATGTGAACTTGTGAGCATGTTGGGTCACGGACTTGTTCGATACGACGTAGCTAGCGAGCTTGTTTGGTAGCTCCCACTGAGTGACTCTCGTGAGCATTTGCCGGAAAACCTCACACGCACCGTAAGCCCGACCTGGGTGAGCATGAGCCGCTTGTCCTTATACATACTCCCACCCGCATGACAGCACCGAGTAACATATCCCGCCTCGTCGCCTCGCTCCGTCTCCACCGGCACCGCAGGATTACCCTTCGCCATGTCCTCCTCACTCTGGGCATGTCCGCGGTTCTATCTACGCTCTACTACGCTTGGCTCAGACGAGACGGGGTCCTATTCGCTTCAAAAAGCGCGCTCTTTTGGCCGCCAGAGACACCCAAGATATGGGCCGAGCGGGCAGCTCAGGTCAAGGAGGCATTCCAGCACGCCTACCGTGGCTACGAGCAGCATGCCTTCCCGCACGACGAGCTCTTGCCCGTAACCAACGGGAGCACCGACAAGTGAGTCCCCTTTTCCCTGGCGCACAGGGTCGAGGGCAAATCTCTTTCGCATGCCTAGCTTCAACGGATGGGGTGTCACCGCCGTGGATTCCCTCGATACGATGCTCCTCATGGGGTTGCAGGACGAGTTTACGCGTGCGTTGCCGCTCATCAGCAGTACCAACTTTTCATTGCCGTCCGTGGGTCCTTCCTTCTTCTCCCCCTGCGGCTTCATTCAGCCCAAGTCTTAGAACACTCATGTCCCGTTTTTCGAAACGGTCATTCGGTATCTTGGTGGATTATTAGCTGCGCACGCCATCTCCGGTAACGATCTCTTGCGAGACAAGGCGGACGAGCTCGGGAGTAAATTGGCACCTGCATTCAATACGACCAGCGGTTTGCCTGGTTACGCAGTCGATACTTACGGGTATGCTCTGATGACCTTTCGATGTTAGATCCTGAATATCTTGCTTCGTTCTTATAGTGGTCGAAAGCTCACGTATGCTACTGGCATACTGGCAGAAATATCGTCCTGTCAGATGGAATACGCATACCTGGGCAAGGTTACAGGGAAAAAAGAGCACGTCAATCACGTTTGTGTTTGCATGCTGTTTCCGCTTGGGTCTGAGCTGATAGCATCCACAGGCGACCCTGATCAACAATCTGTTGTATGCTGCGAACCTCAGTGCGTCTGGAGGAATGTGTCCCACTTCGTGGGACCTCGGGAAAGGTGTTCCACTCAGTGGTGAGTTACTGGCCCCTGGCCGCGCGCAAACGATGGACACACCACTTTTCAGAAATCCATCTCTCTGTTGGTGCCCTTGCGGACAGCGGCCACGAATACACCCTCAAACAGTTTCTAATGACCGCGCGTACGGACAATCGTAGTCTCGAAATGTGTCCGTCTTCCGTTCATTCCTGTTTCCAGCAATACAATGTTGATCGTCCGTAGATCTCCACTTAACCTCGTATGTCATTAACAACCTCCTCTTCCTCACTCCCGAACGACACCTCCTCTACGTCACCGACTCGTCATTATGGAATCACGGGATGACTCCTTCTCACAACTTTGAACATCTCGCTTGCTTCTTTCCTGGCCTTCTGGCCCTCGGTGTGCACCTCCTCCCCCTAAATCATCTTGACACCTTTGGCATCAATGTCACGGCGCTCGCCGACCGTGCTGCCTACGCCGGTCTCGCGGAGTTTGATCTGGCGGACCTGCATTTATGGGCAGCAGAGGGGCTCGCGCAGACATGCTATCTATCATATGCGGATCAGCCGACGGGGCTGGGCCCGGAGGCCATGCGGATGGCCGTCGGTCCAGACGGCGCGACACGATGGATCGATGCGCTGCGTGCGTGGAAAGCAGATCGGGATGCACATGGTGGGTGGTGGAAACGAATGCTCGGATGGAACTGGAGAGACGCGCCGCCCGGCGTCGCGGATATGAAACCGTGGAGGAGCCCTTCAGACGGGGACGAGACCGCAGAATCGCTGGCGCGGCCTGGGTGGCACAAAGACAAGGCGAAGGCGTTTGGGAGGGACTATTCGTTCAGGAACACGGCGTACTACTTGCGGCCAGAGGTGTGTCCCCCCCCGCTTGTTATGCATGCTCACCATGTCGATGGTGAATGGCTTTTCCTCTCTTTTTGCGTGCGCAGACTGTTGAGTCGCTCTATATCCTATGGCGAACGACTGGAGACGTGAAATGGCGCCATCGTGGCTGGCAGATCTTCCAAGCCATTGAACGCTACGCTAAGACCCAGTCAGGGTACGCTAGCGTTGCGAACGTCCATACCGCGCATCCAGCTTTGACGGATTCGATGCCGAGGTACGTTTAGTACTTGTCTGCTCGTTCGCGATGACATGCCTCTTCTAGTTACTTTTTAGCGGAAACGCTCAAATACCTCTATCTGTTGTTCTTGGACAAGGACCCTCTCCCCCTCCACAAATGGGTGTTCAACACAGAGGCACACGCGCTGCCTGTGTTTGCGTGGTCGACACAAGAGCGGGAGACGTATGGTATTGTGTGATGTCGTTATCTATTTTATACCTGCGTGGGGTCATACGGGATGTCAGTTTCTTCCACCGTCGACCGGTGATATTGGGTTATTGGGGACATATGGGGCATACTGTACTCGTACATTGTTTTCGCCGGAAACGGCACCGTGGAACCGAGACACAAAATTGTACGCAGTTATGATAGCGAGCCAAAACGACTGCATCATACATGTTACCGAAAGGTGCTCTATAGAAAAATGCTAGCAGGAAAGCTGATACAAAAATGTTCGGATACCGGGAGTCGAACCCGGGGCTGCTGTGGTCAGGAGCTTCCATTTTCCTGAAAGACAGCCATGTTAGCCGTTACACCATATCCGACTTATCTATTCGTAAGTGTGTTTCTCTGTTAGCATGCAATACATAGCTCCATCTTAGTTGG
Source organism: Tylopilus cf. leucomycelinus (assembly GCA_038089455.1). NCBI lineage: Eukaryota > Fungi > Basidiomycota > Agaricomycetes > Boletales > Boletaceae > Tylopilus > Tylopilus cf. leucomycelinus. The sequence continues at coordinate 7,892 of JBBPKV010000229.1, forward strand.
TGTTAGTGATCTATATCTGACCAGCATCATATCCAAACGACATCTAATTTCACTACAGGAGCAGATGGGAATGCCAGAAACGGAACGTCAAGCTCCAACTTGCCACTGCACCAGGGGTTCTTACAGGATCACATCCCCAAAATCGTGTTGGTGAGCGTCCTGTTCCTAACGTGGAAAGCTCATGCCTAGGCAATCAAGCCGGATGAAAGGCGATCGACTCGACTTGGCGTCATATGTTGCCCCGGAATGAATAACGATGAAACTGTACATCGACGCGTGGACGATGGAAATGTTTGCCCTTGTTTATACCCCAGTGCAGCGCGTGTGTCTTGGCTTGAACGTGTGCGTGGGCTCATCGACGGGCCGTCCATGGCGACAACGGAGTCGGGTCCACAACAGCGCACCCACAGAGCGGCCCGTGTAAACGGACATCTCGAAGGCGGGAGCTCAGCAAGGCGGGCCCATCATGCCAACAAACGATGGGTCGCGGAGGGCGTCACCGGACGGAGCGGCACAAGCACCTCGCACCCTGGGAGCGACGCCGAGCGCTGGGAAAGGGGTGGTCACAGAGGTGGTGGCAGAGCAAGAGCGCGTGGCAGTCGTGGCAAGTTCAGCAACACCTCGGTGACGTTCCGTCAAAATGGCGCTATCGACGGCGGCGCTACCGGAAGTGAGGGCGAGCACAGCGAGATGGAGGATGAACACCGGACCGACGAATTGGATGCAAACGAACCTGAGACACCGGAGGATCGTGAAAAGTTTTGGCAAGAGGTGCGTCGCACGCTCGGTTTTCTATGACTGCGCTCTCCATACCCTCCCCGTCTAGTTGGTCAAGGCCCGTGAACTCGAGCGCAAAAAAGCTATTTCGGAAGGCAAGATGGACGACCCCCTGAAACCCAAACGGCTCGAGGATGCGATCACAATGGTCGGCACATGTGTGGACATGTGTCCCCGCTTTGAACGGTATCGGCGCGAACGCGAAAACAATTTATTTGAATGGGAAACGGTAGCGTTTTCTCGAATCTGCAGTGCAACCAGCGACAAGATTTTTGTGCTCATTCTTCTCGTAGATTCCCGGTACCAAGAGGGTAGACCACAAACGAGCCGTCAAGGCGTATGAACGTGCGGCTGGGGACAAGACACTACCATCAGATCTTCGGCCCCCAGATGTCCTCAAGGTGCATTATCTTCTTGAAACTAACCGTTGACGATAGCCGATCGCCTTTTCTCAGCGGACGCTTGACTACCTCTTTCACGAACTCTTACCACATGGCGGATTTTCGGAAACATTCAACTTCATCCGGGACCGCTCGAGAGCTGTACGGAATGACTTTACCATGCAACATGAGATGGGACCCGCTGCGATCGAATGTCACGGCCGATGCGCTCGGTTCCATATCTTGGCCCTTCACATTGAACGCGACCGCCCGGGGTTCTCTCTTGCCATGGAGGAGCAGCAGCTTATGAATAGTAAGTGTGTTCTGCTCAACTTTTGAAATCTGTAACGGATGTCTGTGCAGCTCTGCAGAGCTTAAAGGAATTCTATCTGGATCAGCGCGGCCAGTATCAGTCGCCCATAGAGCTGGAAATGCGCGTTTACCATCGTCTCGTGCACATTCGTGATCAAAAGGAGCGTCACGACGATATACCACAAGCTCTACTCGATCATCCCGTATTCGAGCTGACTACCAAATTCCGTGCTCGCGTTCAGGCCAAGAGTGCTCCTATCAGCAAAACCTCGCCTCTTGTCGTCGATGCCGAGGCGATGCAGATATTCGCCGAGCTAGCCGATGTCTTACGCCGCGAAGGCAACGTCGTTATAACCTACCTTGTTGCATGCATTCTCGAACGACACTTTGGAAAGGATACCATCGAGGACATCGAGTCGATACGAGGCGAACTCTCTTACTCTGATGTCATTGACGGGTACATTGGGATGGGCTCTCAGGAGCAAGACACAGACATCGATATCGACATAGTGGACGAAACCGAGGATCAAGCTGAACCTGTCGCTCATACCCCATCTCAACCCCTCAAACCATTGCAGCCGAGCGGGACCCAGTGGCTAACTGATACCTTCGGCCCCAAACCGACGGAGTCTGCTTTCTCAAAGCCTGATACTACGGATCGACCTCAGCTGTCGGCACCGTCGACGCATTCAGCTTTCTCGAATTTGAAAACAACTCCGAATGCATTTTGCACGACCCCCTTTGGTACACAGAGTGCTTTTGCGAATGTTGGACGACCCGCTCCCTCGATTTCTGTCTTCGGACAGATCAAAGATAACACTGTAGCATTAGCACCTAGCCCGCCTCATCACAAGGTTGCAGGTATGTTCTTAACGACGACGACAGTCTATGCATTATTCAAGCACGGGCATTAGAAACATCTAGTACGCCTCTTAGTATCTCGACATCTTCTATTTCATCCCTTTCTCCTTTCCTTCCAATGCCAGCCGTGGCCCAACCGATGCCATACACGCTCCCAGCCGAACAACCTTTGCAAACAACTGCAATGTTCACTCCACGGACTCCCCAGGTTAACGAGTTTATTTTTGGTCCAGTTCAAACGTCTCCGAAACCGCTCAACCCTTTGGCACCGACCTTCACTCCCAACTCAGATCTCACTGCCTCCATCCCATCTGCACTTGGGACCACACCACCAAGCCGTTCACGCACACCTCTTGACAGCCGCCAACCAAGTTTACTTGCCCCTGTTTCAAAGGAGGCGTCATCTCCCATATCCCAACGACCAACCCAAGAAAAATCCACCTCTGGCGTAGCCGCATCGGAAATACCCTTCGCATCCTCTCCCCCTTCGGTGGATTCGAGCTCTCTGGAAAGTGGGATATATCAGACACCACCTCCCCAACCACCACTTCTCAATCGACGTCAGCCAATTTCTCTTCCTTCGACGCCCACTGCAACCATATTTATCCCTCCATCCTTCCCTGACTCTCGAAAGTCTAGCTTGAAGATTCTGCAAACATCTTTTTTAGCTGACTCAACTGAAATATTAAGTCCTCTTGTCCTCCATCCACCTGTCTCAAAATTTCCGATGCCGGGACTGGTTCGCCGAGAATCAATCCAATCCCCTCTAAAAGCGGTCGTCAACGCTACTGACATCGAGGCGTATGTCGAGCCCTCGGTCGAAAAGCTGAATACGTCACTTGTCGCTGGGCCGCCTCCAACAGAGAACCCTAGTCTCGACATCATGGAAGCGACAGCGCTTCACTTTGCACGTCAGGGTTGTCTAGCAAAGCAGATATTTTCCAAGTGGCGACAGCGATTGAACGACCAAGTCATGTGGATCGATGCGTGCCGACGCAGCGTGCGTTACAAGGAAAAGGCGCAAGCGGAGCGTCTTTCGCGTAGCGTAGATGGTCTCCCCACGCTAAACGGTCGCACACGTCGAAGAACGCCGTCCGAGACCCGCGCGCCACTGAAAAAGCGCCTGCGCGAACGGTTATCGGGGGAATACCGACCACCGACGAACGACCAAGAGCTCGCGAGACGGTTCGAAAAGGTGATACATTGGAATCAAGTTCATCCATTATCGCTGGGCTCAATGCTTCGTCAGAATCACGAAGAACACGCGCGTCGGTGGGCGCGTGGATCGTTCCTCACAGTACTCCGGGACTTTTTGCAGTCTACGAGTGGACCGTTGCCTGATAACTGGTCTGCATGGCTGTCACTCAATCAAGAGAACGATGGGACGGCCATTTGGCTGGAACAAAAGTTCGACGTGCCGGATTCGGGGGAGTGGAGAAATGAAAATGTTTTCCAGATACCGATCTCCCTAGATCATGTCGAGCTCGCGCGTTCGTACCCTGGCATCGTCATATTCGAACGTACTCCCTTGACGGGTGTCACGGATATCTTGGGAATGTGGGACAGATCCATTTCTATGCGACCGTATGCTGACTGGTGAACACAGGAAATATCGCGTTTTAGAAGATTGCACTCGTCTACGTGAAATTATCGAGGCGTTTCCTGCTGACCGACAATATATTCCTGCACTACTGTGCATTGCATGGTCCGAACGAGATCCGGATTCGTCCAAGGACTTTGATGACATGGTTGGTCGGCCATCGATTTTCGCGTTGCCATGTTCACTCGTTTGTAGGTTGAATCGATGGTAGAGGGCGGCATGTTGACATCGGTGCACGAGCTCTTGATAGCTACGGCTGTCCTAGATGTGGAGTCCAAGTTGAAAGAGCTCATGCACGTCGTTCCGTTTGATCTCGAAGGTCGACTTGTGAAACGTGTTTCTTTGAATGGTGGGTCAAGGCCGCACTGGATGATTCGGCTATTTACATATGTGCCACGCCACACGCAGATCTTTTCAAGATTTGGGAGCCTCTCTGGAAGGAGGCGACAAGATGGCTAGGGAACTGTGTTATTTATGGGGAATGTGAGTGTGTCCCACGGATGGGCGAACGTCGTCTGTTGATCACGTTTGTATCCAGTTAATTGGGAGCTCTACGCAAAATTGTTGGATGGCTGCATAGGTCTTTTACTTCAGATCATAGATTCTGTGACCGGTCTCCTACGGGAAGATGACATCCCGAACGACCTTCCACAGTTCCAGTCTGTCACGGGCATGGACTCTGAGTAGGTGATCGCCGATTCTACGTGTCCACCGACGCTAAGCACGTCATAGCGCCACTTTTGGTACAGTCCTTGACTGGTTGGAGGCTCTTCCGAAAACCGAGTTTACCACTTCGTTGATGAGCGACATCAGAACACATCAAATGCTTGGTCGAGGTGAGTTTCTGCGTGGCTGGTCGAGGTGAGACACTCATTGCCCCCCAGATTTCCCAACGACGACCTTTCTATCGCAGGTGTACGCACTTGCACGTTCCATTGCGGCGCGCACTGCGGATGTCCACCCTGAGGCTACACGAGATGTCTCTCGATCACGGTTGGACGACGCGTCGATAGAAGTTCAGAAGTCGAAAGCGACATTCGAGGAGGAGATGAAGTCCTGTCATATGACCAAGCTCAAACCTTCGAAACGACTCGCGTCCTTTACCGAGACGAGCTCGAGCAGGTGCGTCACGCTCATGTCGTCGAGAGCGCGTTGTTCACCCTGCCGGTTTCTAGAACGTCGACCCCGAGGCCAAAGAAGCAACGACTGTCGCTATCGCCCTCGTCTAGCAGACCTACCTCGCCCTCACCCAGCATCGCGACGTCTGCCCCATCTGAGCCCGCCCATCCCATGATCGTCACGCCTGCTATGTTGCGTTCCCTTACAAAGGATATTCGTGCCAAGTATGGGGGCGCTTAATCCAATAGCTGTTTCTCGACTGGCTTTCCATTTATTGTTGCATCGGCATCGTTTCTTGCATACCCATGTACTGCTAGGGTGTACTGATACTTTATCTAAGTTTTTGGGTAGCTAATACGAAGTACGGATACCGTAACCGTTTATGGACTCGAATTATCGCGACGACTTGTTTCTTCTAGACCACCAACACAAAGATTTGCCAGACGCTCCACCGCATTACGATGAGCGCCTCTATGAGCTCCCCACCGAGAAAGCCCAGTGTCATCATCACGATCGGGATGGCGGGCGCGGGCAAGTCGACCTTTGTACAGCGTCTCAACTCCCATCTGCACACTGCCAACCCCTCGCGGCCGCCGTACATCCTCAATCTCGATCCCGCGGTAGTCCACGTCCCGTTCGAGCCCAACATTGATATTCGCGATACCGTGGATTACAAACAAGTCATGAAGCAGTGTGTGTCGCTGTTAACCTCTTAGGGGACCTTTTTTTTTACATGTGACCCCGTCGGCAAAAAGGTATAATCTGGGTCCCAACGGTGGGATCTTGACCGCACTGAACCTGTTCGCGACCAAGTTCGACCAAGTGTTGGCGTTGGTGGAGAAGCGCGCCGAGACCGTCGAGTGTGTATGCTCTCCTTTTTCTCCTCCCAGAGGTCGTTGACGGTCGCGGTGGACTAGCCATGTCATACTCGACACGCCGGGTCAGATCGAGATCTTTACCTGGTCCGCATCGGGGGCTATCATCACCGACGCCGTCGCATCCTCGTTTCCGACCGTCGTGGCGTACATCATCGACACCCCGCGGACGACAGCACCCGCGACGTTCATGTCAAACATGTTGTATGCGTGCAGGTCCGTTGATCCTCGTTCTCAGATCCTCCGAACGCAGGCGATGGCTTATCGCTCCCCTTCGGGACAGTATTCTGTACAAGACGAAACTGCCGTTCGTGCTCGTGTTCAACAAGACGGACGTGGCGCCGCACGAGTTCGCGATCGAGTGGATGCAGGACTTTGAAGCGTTCCAGGCGGCGTTGGCATCGCATTCGGGATCGCGGGACGCGGACGGCGAGCCGACGTACATGAACAGTCTGATGAACAGCATGAGTCTGGTGCTGGACGAGTTTTACAAGCACCTCAAGGTGAGCATCTACTACGGTCGAGGGGACGACAGATGCGGTGATGTCGCTAGGCTGTGGGTGTTTCCAGCGTGACGGGTGATGGAATGCACGCGTTCCTTGACGCCGTGGAAGCGTCCAGGGATGCGTACCAAAAGTGAGTTTGTTTTTCCGGCGCGTGTGCCTATGCGGGATTCACACGTATCTTTGGGTCCAAGGGAATATCTTCCTGAACTTGCGCGCGCGCGCGCTGCCCGCGAGAAGTCGCTGGAGGACATCAAAGAGGCATCGCTGAGCCGGTTCATGGGTGATCTTGCCGTGGATCGTGGCAAGAATCCGGTGAATGACGGGTGGGAATCAGAGGAGCAGGAGGAGGACGACTTGGACGTGGACATTATCGATCAAAGTGCGCGGGTTTGACGGGCGTCCGAAAGCCTGTGTGTACTGACCCGGTTGATAGGCGAGGCACCGTGGCCGGGACAGTACATCGATGTCACACGGATGCGACGGCAAGATGAGGAGATAAACTGGCCGAGACCTGCGTAGGGTAAAACGGTCGTATACAGGGGACGGGTCCTATGACGACCTGACGAGTGGCAGTGATGAGACGCTAATTAGTTCGGCTTAAATTATGTACTCGCTTGATATTTAACGACCACCACTTTCTCCACCTGGATATGGATCGGTGCGCGGCTCGTGCGTCGTCCGAGACGGTGCTGACGACGATTCCCCAGCTACGCCAAGATCGAAAAAGTCGGTGCGTGCGCAGTACGACCGTACACGCCCCTTCGTGAATGATGACCGTCGTGTGGCATGGACCCCGTGCAGGCGAAGGTGGGCCCGTCTTGACACGTAGTCCGCTCGCTGATCGGTCAACGTGCCAACAGGAACGTACGGCGTCGTCTACAAGGCGAGGGACGTCACCACCAACCAGATCGTCGCACTCAAAAAGATTCGGCTCGAGGCGGAGGACGAAGGCGTCCCGAGCACCGCCATCCGCGAGATCAGTTTGCTGAAAGAACTCAAGGACGACAACATCGTCAGGTTCGTTCGTCCGCGCTCGCATATCGCACGCACGCATGCCCAGCGCGCACCCAGGTTGTTGGACATCGTGCACGCGGACCAGAAGCTCTATCTCGTGTTCGAGTTTCTGGACGTCGACTTGAAGCGCTACATGGAACACGCCAACACGAGCGGTACGCCCATGTCCATCGACATTTGCAAGGTGCGTCAGGACTCGCGCGCGACCGTCGAGGCTACATGGGCTCGTCCCCCTCAACGCGCGAGCGCGCCGGATCACGTGATGTGTCAGGCTCACCCGCGTTGCCAGAAATTCACTCATCAACTCAGTTCGGGGCTCTTGTATTGTCATTCGCACAGGATCCTTCATCGCGATCTCAAGCCCCAAAACTTGCTGATCGACAAGCGCAACAACCTCAAGCTGGCAGACTTCGGCTTGGCGAGGGCGTTTGGTATTCCCATGAGGACTTATACCCACGAGGTGAGTGTCGCATGTTCGTGTTCCAGCTCGTATGTTTCATTCGCTGTCTAGGTGGTTACCCTTTGGTACCGAGCCCCTGAAGTCTTGCTCGGGTCCAGACATTATTCCACTGCTATCGACATGTGGTCCGTAGGATGTATATTCGCGGAAATGGTCATGAGGGGAAACCCCCTCTTTCCTGGCGACTCTGAGATTGACCAGATCTTCAAGATTTTCAGGTACGTCTGCAACGATGCGTTTGACTCCCGCTGAGATTCGGACACAAGAATTCTGGGGACGCCAAACGAGCAAATCTGGCCCGGCGTCAGTCAATTACCCGACTACAAGGAGACGTTCCCCCAGTGGACCCGGCAGGAGCTGCGCATTATCGTGCCCAACCTGGACGACGTGGGCATCGATTTGCTATCGGTGCGTGGTCGTGTCCTGCCTTGGGCAGACATGTTGACGTTCATCCAGCGAACGTTGACGTACGACACGGCGAAGCGGATCTCGGGTGAGTGGTCGTCGTGCTGCCAGGGTTAGGGTGGTGCTCAGCGAGTGCGTCTAGCGAAACGTGCGCTGGTGCACTCTTGGTTTGCGGACTACAGTACTTCGTGATGGAGATCGTAGACATGTAGACGGCGTGTTCAGTAGTGTAGCCATCGGAGTTGCCACGAATGGACGAGTCACCAGCCAGGTGATAAAGGCAGGCGTCTGCCATTCAGTCACAGCTTCAGTCTCTCTCTTTCCTACCATCACCATGGACGACGACGTCCAGTACCTCGGCACGAAACTCGCTGCCCCAAAGCACAGCGACGACCCCGTGATGGGCATGTCTATCTCCC
>JBBPKV010000230.1:0-18628 GCA_038089455.1 Tylopilus cf. leucomycelinus
ACTGACGAAATACGCACGGATAGAAATGGATCGACATCGGACCGACACGAGACACGATGGACATCTTGAACACGACGGAAGGCACCTGTACGAGAACCTGAACGGCCATGAGAAACCGGTCTGTAAACGTAGAGAGCGACGAGCTCCTACATCGAATACCTCCTCTTGCCTCTAATATGTCAACAAGATCCACAACAAACATCTCTTCGACTACTTAGAGAAAGAAACTAAAAACCAATGCTGCATACACACAGCCCAAGTCCACGAGGTGCAATGAATTGTCAGACTTGGAGCCACTAACCACATTATCAAAAGTGGTTCTCACTACGTACCCCCTGCCCTCATCGCCAAGCTCACAAAAGCCACCGAGCTAGCCACCGAACAGTTTGCTAAAGAATCAAAGCAAACACTACCCCCACAATACGAACAATTCTCCAAGGTATTCGGAGAACCTGCACTGGGAGAACTACCTCTCAAAAGACTCTATGATCACAAGATCAACCTCAATGAAACCTTTGTCCCAAAGATCGGGAAACTTTACCCCCTATCCCCAGATGAAAAGAAAGCTGCAAATGACTTCATCAAAGAACATCTCAAGTCGGGAAAAATCCAACCATCAAAATCTCCACAAGCCTCCCCATTCTTCTTTGTCAAAAAGAAGGATGGCAAACTCTACCCTTGCCAAGACTACAGGTATCTGAATGAACATACCATTCGAGATGCCTACCCCCTTCCTCTCATCTTCAACCTGATAGATCAGGTATGGGGATCCAAGATTTTCACCAAGTTCGACACCCGATGGGGCTATAACAATGTACACATCCACAACAGCGACCAATGGAAGGTCGCCTTCATCACCCACTGAGGTCTCTTTGAGCCTATGGTGATGTTCTTCGGAATGACGAACTCACCCCCCACCTTTCAGCGATTCATGAATGATTTCTTTAAAGATATGATCACAGAAGGGTGGCTCATCATCTATATGGACAACCTCCTTATAGATTCAGCTGATGAAGCCACTCACCCCGAATAAACTCTTCGTGTCCTTCAACAGATGGAGGAACTCAACCTCTATCTTTGCCTCAAAAAGTGCATCGTCAATGCCTCTGAGATCGACTATCTCAGAATGATCCTCCGCGATGGCAAGATTGCCATGGACCCCATCAAACTCCAAGGCATCTCCTTGTGGCCCATCCCTACCTCAGTCAAGGAAGTGCATTCCTTTCTTGGCTTCACCAACTTCTACCGCCACTTTCTCAGCCACTTCTCTGAGACGGCACGACCCCTCATCGACCTCATCAAAAAGAACATGAAGTGGAACTGGACCCCTACCTGCGATGAAGCCTTTCTCACCCTCAAGAAGGCTTTCATGGCAGAACCAGTCCTCTGTCTCCCTAATCTCACTACCTCTTTCACCATTGCCTCCGACGCCTCCCTCGTCAGCACTGGCACCATCCTTCTCCAAGTGGATGCCAACAGTGAATGGCACCCCTGTTTCTACCTCTCCCAATCCCTCCTTCCTGTTATGCAGGACGTCTTTCAATGTCCAAGAGAGTTGGAAGAGACCTAGTGCGAGGACCTCATGAAGAGTCACACACTACCACTAGTCTCCAATGACGAAGATCAAGAGATTGCAGTTTATCTGACTGTCAATCGGATAGTGAGTCAGAGTGCTTGGTCGAGGACTAAGAGAGTCGCTCTTAGGACGATGATCAACATGAATTGCGTAGATCGAAACTAGAGAGGTACATGGTTTGGAACGGTATAAATACTAGGGGATGACTAATCGTGGAACTGGATAGAAACACGTAGAAGGTGATGACTGCATTGGAAACACATAAGTGGCACAAGAGAATCACTTAGAGGAGAAGAAGTCCAATGGAAGAAAGGGAAGAAAGGTAGCCGGGTTGCTTGTCGATTGGAAGAGAAGATCAGAAGAAGAATGACGAGGCTTACCCTTGGCAAGTCTAGGTTAAGTAGGAGAGAAGGGTAGTAATCAACCAAGTGGTCATAGAAGAGTCATATCCCAGGCGGTAGGTCCTAGGACGAGAAGAGCGTAGGTATAAGTGATGGCTGGTTGACCATGCCATCAAGGGGAAGACTGCGTAGTATAGAATAGAAACAGACAACGATAGAAGTAAAGAATTGTAACATTACCCCCTTCATAGACTTGAGACCCAGGCTCAAGCACCATGTCTATCATGGGCAACACTCCCGGTGAAAGCAAATGAGGCCTGGTCAGGGGATAAAATCTCAAATGGACAATTGTCCACGACATGCCTGGCTTGATGACAAACTATGCAGATCCGCCCAGGACAGTACCTGGCGCCATGTCCCCATTGGTCGCAACAAGAGCATTGCGTGGAAAGACAAGAGATTCGGGGGTGTCCAGGGGCATAAAGGCCATAGCTGGAACACTGATAGTGCGTACAATCCTCCCGAAAATGACCAGTTCCATTGCAATGAAAACACAGGGTGGAGGGAGTTGCTTGGCTGTGACGCAATGGAGTTGGGATGGAACGCGAGGGGGCAGAGAGGATCTGGCAGCCATCAGTGGTATGAAAATAATAGCTGCATACCAAATCATAGGCTTCTTTGTCGACTTCCCCTTTAGTTGGTATGAGGAGGGTTTCCTCGACGGCTGGGGGGATGGAGGGGAGTTGGCTTTGGTAGAAGACGTTTGAGTGATACTGGGAGCCAGAATAGGTATGGGGCGAACCCAGGGGTCAAGTTGCCCTACTCTGAAATGATATTCCCATCTTTCTTCGACAGTCATGGCAAGGAAGATTGGGTGGAAGGTAGGGCCAACAATGGAAGGGTCGATGCGGGCCACGTAGGTATGTAATCTGTACTCGTGAAGGACGAGCAGAGTTTGTTGGAGGGCAGAAGCAATGGAGAGGTGCCTGGGAAGGTTAAACATTGGGGGTATATCAGATGGAGAAGTTGTTGTCTGAAAATGTTGAATACGAGCAAGGTCATGAAATAGGTTAATAATACGTTGAACCAAAGTGTCCTCGGCATAACTAGGTAAGGAGGATAGTTTGGAGAAACATGCGGGATTTTCAAGGATAGAAGCATATGTTAGAAGGGCATGTGGTTAGGGAAGGAGTCTTGGGTAAACTGGGGTAGTTTTGAGAAATTTGTCGAGGGTGAGGGAGGAACGGGATGACGAGAGAGAGGGCATTGGCTTAGTTGGGGGGTGCGTGGCATTTTCTTCGGGACTTGGGACAACTCTAAGGTGATACTCACGAAGAGACTAACTTCTCAGGGTGTTGACTTGAGGGGAAATGCACTTAGGTGGGTTTTTGGAGGCCAATAACTATTTCGATAGCAGTGAAGAGAACAATAAGAACAACTATAGTGATGCTGATGGTGATGAAAACTTCGAACTGGTAGGCAATTTCAGAGGGGGATCTTCAGTGGTGAGGGGTGAGGGCTAGAGGCGTTCGAGGCATGTCTGGATTATTTAAAAAGCCAGGGATCTTTTGTAGGAGCAAAGGATAGATTGAGCGTGTTTCAGATTTGCCTCAGATTTCCAGGTGTTTTCCGACGATGGATACCCTTTCCATGCGATTAGATATCTACAGTGGTTGCCAGTCCCTCTGTGGCCGATGATCCAATCAACTTCATATTCTTCCTCGGCTCCAATCACATCAGGCAGTGGTCAGGGGAAGTTGGGACTGTGTGTAGCTGTCTCTTGATAGGTCGATAAGAGAGAAGCATGAAACACGTCATGAATCTTCCACTGTGCTAGGAGACAAAGGCAGTAAGTGAGGGGTGATAGGACCTGAGTGATCTCAAAATGTTCTTGTCGCTTGGGAGCTAATTTCCTGGAAGGATAGAGGAGGCAGAGATGAGTAGCTTCTAGCCAAACCTTGTTACCCACTTTCCAGGGGACGAATCGTTGAGTGACATGTTGCTGCATTGCTAAGCATGCTGAGTCATGTGCTGCCAAGGCTTCTTTTCGGGCTTCATCTAGGTGGGAAAGACATTGTTCTAAGGCTGGGATAAACGTCTTGCTGAAAGAGGGATAGGGTCGGGGTTCATAGCCCATCATGAGGGAAAAGGGTGAGGTTTTGGTAGAGCTGTGGATAACTGAGTTATGGTGGAATTCAGCAGTGGTCAGGATGTCTGCCCATTTGTGAGGGTCGTGGGCACAGAAGATACGGAGATATGTCTCTAATTCCTGGTTTGAGCATTTGGTCTATCCATCAGTTTGAGAATGGTATGCAGTGGAGAGTTTCACATCGTATTGCAGTAATCTAGCGAGTTCTCTGGCAAATGCAGATGTGAATTGGGAGCCTCTGTCAGAGATAATGGAGTCATGTAAGCTAAATCTTTTGAACATGTTGTGGAAAAAGAGCTTAGCGACTCCTGCTGCATCGATAGTTTTGTGGCAAGGACAGAGAATTACCCCCTTTGTAAGGCTGTGGTCAACCACAACCATGATTGAATCAAAACCCTGGGATAGGGGAAGGTCTGTGATGAGATCAACGGAGATCTGGCGGAATGGCAGGGTGGTGAACGATTTGATAGGGCAAAGTGGGGGTACCATTGGATGGGTGTTGACTTTATTTTGCTGGCAAGCAGCGCAACCAGCAACGAAGGAGTTGACAAACGTGGAGAGGCCCAGCCACTAGAAGTCACGTTCTAAGAGGGCTTTGGTACGAAAATGACCAGCGTGGCCTGTGGTGGGCAGTTCGTGAATAGATGATATGAGGGTGTGGTGGGCTTCGGGGGGTATGTAAAGGCGGTTTTGGAAGTATAGGTGACCCTGGTCATAGGTCCAGTCATGGATGGTGGAGCGAGGGAGGAGGGGTGAGCCGTCCACCAGAGAGCGAATAGCACGAAGGACAAATGGATCTGAGGTAGAAGAGATTTGGATATGTTGGGCGAGGGTGAGGTTGAGGGCATGAATAATGATGGGTTCTGGATATATGGACGTCTGAACATTGTCAGAGGAGGTATCAACGAGTTCTTTGCAGGATAGGGTGTCTGCAGGGGCCATTTTCGAACCTGGGGTAACCTGCCACACGAGGGGGAAGTCCTGTAGAAAGAGGGCCCAACGGGCTTGTTGTCGGGAGAGTTTACGAGGGTCTCGGACAAAAGACAGGTTTTTGTGGTCAGTGATGATGGTGACGTCGTGAGGAGTGCCCTGGAGGTATTGATACCATTCCTGTAGAGCTAGGATGACTGCAAGGAGTTCTCGGTCATAGATATCGTAATTGCATTCAGCTGGAGCGAAGGTTTTTGAAAAGTAGGCACAGGGATGGAAATCCCCATTGGTATTGGTCTGCATGAGGATCGCTCCTGCCACAATAAGTGATGTGTCAGTCATAAGGGTAAAGGGTTTCGAGGTGTCGGGGATGTGTAGCACAGGGGCTGATGAGAATATCGACTTTAATTTATCGAAGGCTGTCTGTTGTAATGTAGTCCACTTCCAGGGTTCGTTCTTCTGGATGAGGAGATTTAAAGGAGCGACTATCTGAGAAAAGTTGGGGATGAATTTGCAGTAAAAGTTCACAAATCCAATGAATGACCATATTCCTTTTATCGTTGTAGGAGGTTTCCAGTCTTGGACCACTTTCAATTTGACAGTGTCCATTTCAACTTGTCCATGGCCGATAATCATGCCTAGAAACTCCATTTTGGGGATGTTGAAGAGATATTTTGACAACTTTATGGAGAGATGATGTTCTTGGAGACGTCAAAGGACTTGATGTGTCCTTTGGTGATGAAGTTCAAGGTCATCTTTGGTATGGATACCCAGATCGTCCATATAGATCTTGAGCCATTTTTCAGCTATCATGTCGGCAAAGATGTGATTCATGAAAGCTTGGAATGTGAGGGGGGCATTGCAAAAACTGAAGAACATGATGGTGGGTTCAAAAAGACCAAGAGGAGTGATGAAGGCTGCTTTCCATTGGTCTTCTTCTCAAATGCGGATGTTGTTGTATCCCCATCAGATATCGAACTTGGTGAAGAGAGTGGACTCTTTCATGTCATCGACGAGTTCCGAAACGAGAGGGAGGGGGTATGCATTTTGAATAGTGTGGGCATTTAGATATTGATAATCCTGACATGGACGAAGGGACCCATCCTTCTTTGGTATGAAGAAGAAGAGGGAGGCCTGAGGAGATTTCGATGGAACAATGCAACCGGTTTTCAAATGTTCTTCAACAAAGGCTTTGCATGCTTCTCATTCAGCTGGATTTAAGGCATATGCCTTAGCAATTTTGGGGGTAAAGGAAGGACGGAATTCGATAGTATGGTAATAAGGACGATGCGAGGGTAGTTCACTGTGTAGTTTCTCAGAAAAGACATCTTTGTAGTCTTTACACCAAGACGGAAGTTGTTGTTCTTTGGTGCCTACCTCTTGGGCCAATTGAGTGGAGATGGTGATCTTGTTTATCGCTTCTTCAGATGTACGAGGGGGGTACTCACGAAGAGATGCCGTCAATTCCTCAGTCCATCGTTTCCGTTTAGCGAGTCGGTGGGTTATTTTCCTGTCAGCCTCAAGTCCTAGATAGCGAAGTAAATATCGTTGGGGAATGTTTTCGTCAATGATGTTGGGCGACGGAAGGATGTGAATGGATTGTCTTGACCAATCAATGGATGGGTTCCATTTCTGTAACCAGGGCATCCCTAGAATGATCTGGTTCCGTCCTAAATTGGTGACCATAAGATATAGTCTTTCTTGATGAGATTCGATGGTGACGGTGACGTGGGCTTTCCATTGGATCGTTCCTTGGGAGTTAGGAGTTTCGTCCACATTTCTGGCAATAAGAGGTTCTGGGAGTCATTTTAAAGGAAAGCATATCTTGGTGAGGAGATTGATATCAATAAAGTTTCCTGTTGCTCCACTGTCAATGAGAGCAACACTTTCGACGATTTGAGACTTATGAGTCAGGGTGATTGGGAGGCGCATAGTTCTCTCATTTGGTATTCCTAACAGTACATGGTCTAAGTCATGGGAAGAGGACGTCGAGACAACTTCCTAGTTCAAAAATCTGAAGTTTCAACATTGGCAACAGTTTCTTCCTTCTCTGCAGGCTGTTCTTCGTAACAGATGCGAAGGGTTTGGAGAACATGCTCGTCTTTTTCGCCTTTGAGGCAAAGAGATTGGATAAAGGTTTCTAGTTCAGTAGGAGGTGGGACTTTTGAGGTCGAAGGTTCTTGGGCTTCAACGGATCGAAGATTCTGGGATCTTGGATGGGGGTTTGGTAAAATGTGAGAATGTGACGAGAATGGGGTGTTACTTCTAGGGGACCAGGAGGAATGGCATTCTCGAGCACTGTGCCCTTTCTTTCGACATTTGAAACAAGTTCCCTCCTGTATACATCGAGCTCGTTCGACTGGAGTGGGCTTAGGTAGAGTGATGAGTTCATCTATGTCCATGGCATTTGGGTCACGTTGAGGACGAGACTGGGAGAAATGGGAGGGCACTCCACGTTGCCCTCATAGGGTATTGATATGAGCGAGTTGGGCATGGAAGGTCTTCACCTTCTAGACCCTATCGTCAAGGGTAGTGGGGATGGTTGCCATGGAGAGTATCATGGTGGCAATATGTTGGTCTAGTCCAATGGAGAACTGGTCGATGAGAGTGTTGGCATCGGTAATCCCTGCTTTAGCGGCGAGGGTCTGGAATTCGGTGATGTACTTCTAGAATCCATCATCTACTTCTCCATTGGGACAATGAAGGGATTTCTGGGTGAGCTGATAGAGATCTCTTCAGGCTGTGGCTTGTTTGTCAAAGGGGTAGAACGTGGTGGTGAAATCTTCAGAAAAATGTTCAAAGGTTTTGTTGTGGGCAGGGATGGTGGGGTCGGTGGCTTTGGTATATCAATTTGATATGAAGTTAGAGGTAGTTCCATCGCTTACAGAGATACGACTAAGGGCAGTGAGGACTTTAGCTTGTTCCATGTTGTAAATGGTTGCATTCAGCAAAAAGTAGGCATTCATGCCTTTGATCCACCTGGTGGTATCAATGGCTTTGCCAGTGAAGTCGGCTGGGAGGGCTGCTTTAATTTCAGGAGTGGCCATGATGATAGGACTGGGAGTTCTGGGTGGTTGCACTGGGGTAGGTGGTCTCAGTGGTGGAGTCTGGGCTGGGACTAGGATAGGTTGTCCAGAGGGGAGAATTCTGACTCGTGGGAAAGCTGGAGTTACTGTGGGCCTAGGGTTACTAGGGCCTGGGGTACTAGTAGTTATAGGACTGGATGTCTGAGTGGCACCTGGGGAGGCGTCGAGTGGACGTCGTCTAGAGTTACTGGTTGGTGGGATTGAGGCTCTTCCTGCAAGACAGCGAGGAATATACTGAGGTCTGGTTTCTGGGGTTAACTGGGTGGTGTCTTTGTCGTCGCTAGTGATGATGGGGCTGGGGGTTTGATACGACGTGGTGGCTAGATGAGGGTCCTACTCCTAGAGAGGAGGGACAAAGAACACTTTCAATCTTTTGTTATGCAGGACTTCTTTCAACATCCAAGAGAGTTGGAAGAGATCTAGTGCGAGGACCTCACGAAGAGTCACACACTACCACTAGTCTCCAATGACGAAGATCAAGAGATTGCAGTTTATCTGACTGTCAATCGGACAGTGAGTCAGAGTGCTTGGTCGAGGACTAAGAGAGTCGCTCTTAGGACGATGATTAACATGAATTGCATAGATCGAAACTAGAGAGGTACATGGTTTGGAATGGTATAAATACTAGGGGATGACTAATCATGGAACTGGATAGAAACATGTAGAAGGTGATGACTGCATTGGAAACACATAAGTGGCGCAAGAGAACCACTTAGAGAAGGAGAAGTCTGATGGAAGAAAGGGAAGAAAGGTAGCCGGGTTGCTTGTTGATTGGAAGAGAAGATCAGAAGAAGAACGATGAGGCTTATCCTTGGCGAGTCTAGGTTGGGTAGTAATCAACCAAGTGGTCATAGGAGAGTCATATCCCAGGCAGCAGGTCCTAGGACGAGAAAAGCATAGGTATAAGTGATGGCTGGTCGACCATGCCATTGAGGGGAAGACTGTGTAGTACAGAATAGAAACAGACAACGATAGAAGTAAAGAATTGTAACACTTCCCACAGAATGCAACTATGAAATCTATGACCATGAACTTCTAGCCATAATGCGTGCCCTCAAAGCATGGTGCCACTATCATGTCGGCTCCCCACACCCTGTAAAGGTCTTTACCGATCACAAGAACTTAACCTACTTCAGGCAACCCAAAAACCTCAACCGCAGACAAGCCCACTGGCTCCTAGATCTAGTGGACTTTGATCTGAAGTTCTCCCACATTCCTAGCAAAGACCTCACCATCCCTAACACTCTTTCCTGACGTGCAGACCATTACCCTGGCAAAGACCTCACCATTCCTGACGCTCTTTCCCAACATGCAGACCATTATCCCACTGAAGATCACGACAATTGCAATGTCACCCTCCTCCCGGACTCACTCTTTGTCCACCTAATTGACACCTCCCTCACCCAAGTCATCACCCAGGAGTCTGCCTCCGACTCCATCTACCTCACCACACTCCATGCCCTTGAGGGCAACATCTCTGCTCCATTCCGTTCCCGCCTCTCGGATTGAAAAATCCTTGATGGCATCCTCATCTACCGCAACCGCATCTACATTCTCCCCACCAGCACTCTCTGTGGAGATGTCCTCTGCTGCTCTCATGACCATGAAACCGCCGGTCACCTCAGCTTCCTTAAAACTTGCCAGCTTGTGTCCACCGAATACTGGTGGCCTGGCCTTGCCCAGTTTGTCCGACACTACATCGACAGTTGCGCAGTTTGCCAACAGTCCAAAACCAACACACACACCACTATTCCACCACCCATGCCTCTCTCCTCCTCCTGCAACCACCCATTCCAACAAATATCCTGTGATCTCATCATAGACCTCCCCTTATCTGGTGGCTTCGATTCCTTATTGGTCATGGTAGATCACGGCCTTACAAAGGGGATAATCCTTTGCCCTACTAATAAAACTGTCACAGCCAAAGGCATCACAGCCTTCTTTTTCCTCAAAGTATATACTCAATTCGATCTCTATGACCAGATTATTTCAAATCGCGGCCCACAGTTCGCCGCCTGCTTCGCCAAGGAGTTAGGAAGACTCCTAAACTATGATCTCACACTCTCATCTGCTTATCACCCACAGACCGACAGAGAAACAGAACAAGTTAATCAAGAACTCGAAACCTATCTCCACATCTACTGTGGTGAGAACCCCACCTCATGGGCCAACTCCATTGCACACACAGAGTTTGCTCACAATCACCGCCCTCACTCCATCACCGGCAAATTGCCGTTCTTTCTCATGATGGGATACAAACCCACTTCCCTTCCTTCCGTTCTCCCATCCTCATCCCTACCCACGGTTGACGACCGCCTTCGAACACTCTCCACTGCCAGGAATGAAGCCCTGGCCACTCACGAACTCGCCCATCAAATCATGGCCCCCAGAACACGAGGCAAGTTCACACCCTTTGCCCTTGGCAATAAGGTTTGGTTGGAAGCCAAAAACCTGAAATGTCACCTTGCGAACCCAAAGTTTGTGCCCAAAAGGGAAGGACCCTTCCTCATTGAAAAGATCTTATCCCCAGTATCCTACAGGCTCCGACTCCCAAAAACATGGAAAATCCATCTGGTCTTCCATGCTTCCCTCCTATCGCTCTATTGTGAAAACAGCATACATGGGTTGAACTTCCCAAAACCCCCCTCGTCGCTTGTAGACAGCAAAGAAGAATACGAAGTAGAGCAGATATTAAAGCACAGGATTTAAAATAGAATTCCTTCTTTCCTTATCCATTGAAAGGGATACATAGCCGAGGAAGATTCCTGGGAACCCAAATCCAACCTCCGCCACTCTACCACTCTTCTGAAAGGATGTAAGAGCTACTTCCCCACCATCTTCCCTTCCTCCTCACCTCCTCGCACAACTCACCCATGCCGCTGCTAAGAATTCTCTCCTGTCTTCTTTGAAATTTTCACCATTGACACTTTGCACCTTTGTTTAGCTATGTCTTCACTTTCTATTACAGAATCATCCATTGCTTCCACCACCCCCCCTCACTCGTCATCTCCTATGTCATCCGTCATCACCAACCCAGGATGGGACAGGGACGCTCTCCCTATTCCTTCTCCACAGATCTATATGGTCCACCCTGGTCTTCCTGTCTCCATCAACCTTCCCACAGCCACTCATTGCTTCCAGGACAATATCCCTGACATCAGAGACCTGGACCATATGGCACACATGATGTGAGACTCCTGCCTCACCATCCCCATCGGCACCCACCTAGATATGTTCTCCCCACTATACACCCTATACTGCGCTTTCCTGCAGGTTTCATGCTTAGTGCAGATCATCCCTGCGATCTCCCGGTCTAACGTCTTCCCCACTGTCATTACCATTCTCCAAGAAATCCAACACGAAACCACTGGACTACTCAGCATTGCCCTCCATCAACTCGAGATGGATATCTTTCTTTTAGACCTAGACTGCTACCTATAGGAAACTGCCAATGCTTCCAACCTGCCATGCCCTATCATTGGGCTCCCATCTTCCTTCTCATGAACCCCTCCATCAGCCTTGTCCTCCCCATTGAACGAAGAAGAGATCGCAGTCATTACCCATCTTGAACAGCAACACACATGGGCCCTATCCTTTCCACTCACACATGAAGATCCTTGCTTTCCCATCGCCTGCTACTTTTGCCATCAGCTCAGGCATATTAGACCTAACTGCCCCATATACCAATGCCCCACTTGTCTATGATAGCAACCCAGTCATCCCTAGCACTGATGTCCTCTTTGTCGCCCGCACTGTTTGCCCATGTCACCCTCTTCTTCCTCTTCACACCACAGCCCTCCTTCCTCTCGCTTATATCACAGATCTGCTGGTACCCCTTATCCCTCACACGATTGATCCACTCCTAGCGAGACTCTAGTGGATGAGTATCCATACACTAATGACGGCTTCGACCCTGTGGTAGAAGGAAACCTCACTAGGTCCCCCAGTCATGACTTTTGACTTATCTAGGTGGTTTTCCTTCCCAGACCCCTGGAATCTTGAGACTTCGAGCGACGTCTCATCTTAGTACAGGGGTAATGTTATGATTGTATGTTCACTATACACTTTTTCCCTGCTCACTCTTGTACACGCCAGACCTTGGGTTCGAGTCCCAACTGGCAATTCTTTCTTGACTCATCGCTTCCCTCTGACATCCATATGATGAGTCATCAGCCTGCTTATTCATTTCCTCTTTGTCATTGCTTTGTCATCGATGGTGCCATTAGCACACCATTCAGACTTTGAATTGCACCATCAATTTATCATCCTCTTACTAATATGATTTGTCAGCATGACAAACCATTAGTCATCATCCTCCTCTACAGTATATATACCCACGCTTGCACCCATGTGTTCCTTAGCTTAGTCTTATCAATATCCTCACACTCCTCGCTCAGACTCTAAGCTCGATCTCTACCTCACCGGTAGCTAGATCCCTCTGCCTTGGTTAGCAGGTGTTGACCATTGCCTCTAACACCCTCCAGACTTCGCCGACAGAGCGTTATCTCGTCCATACAACTTTATCGTATTGGAACCCCTGCTACTGCAGGTAGCCTCCTTTGCTGTGTCTAGGATGTTGTGTCTCTTCATGAGTACCTCCCTGGGACACCCTTGACCAAACTTTGTCTATGAACCTTGAATGGTCATAACAACAACAGGTTCATCTTGAACTGAGTCTGAGTCTGCATTAAGCAGAACTGAAGCGTGATGCGTAGCGGGTGGGATAAGCCTAGAAGCATAAGCAGTCAAATATAATGAAGAAAAGCAATCGTTTAAGAGAAAAATGGAGAAGGAATACACATTGTCCAACCAGTCCTTGAAATCATCATCAGGAGGTGGATCGTCATCGGACTGAGGACGATGGGATAGTCTGTTTGCGCTAGTATGACGAGTAGCAGGAACATAAATGTGTTGTGATCTCTCACACACTCTCATGACGCTATCTCAGATGGCACTAAGTCTGGGGGGATGCACAAGGTGGCACAGGGATGGTAGCGGAGGGAGGCGCTCACACTTGAACTCAATGGCACTCAAGGAGAGACCACAAATGATACAAGTGGATTTGACTGGGGAATTACATGGAGTGTCTAGGGTTTATATATGTAATGAATGTGCACACAGACCAAGCTGTGTAAGATAAGGAATTACTAAATATGGATGAAGACCTTTGCCAGAGATAAGAAATCTGAAATGATCTAGAAGATTCTAGGTTGGTCCGCTGGGTTCTGTAGCTAAAATAGAAAGGCGAGTCTCAGGGTCACGTGCTACAGGTTACGCGATGAGAAGGGCAAGGGTTGGTGCCAGCGGCTGGCTTAGGTAGCGACTTTAGAATACCAAATGAGGGTTCGTAGTGCCTGCTCCCTAGTCTTTGGTAAATAATAGTCTCATGGGGGCCATTCTATAACAAAATGAGACGAAAATTGAAAAGGAGGATACCAGCGATCCACCGGTTAATTGTTGTGTTCAGTTGGAGGTTCGGGTTGTTGATCATACCCTTCATGTATTTGGCATCCATTTCAACTGTGAAGTTAGCGACACTGAAGATAAAAATGTGGACTGTGTGTAGAGCATGAAATAGTCTGTAAAGTTCCAATTTCACTTGTGAATAATGGCTGAACTAAAGCGATTTGGATATCATTTACCATCAGCACCTTCCTGAGACAGGATGTAACTGACAGTAATGAGAGAAGTATCAACTGTGAGAAAGATTTCAAGTCCAGACTAATAGTCCAGACGATGTAAAGCAGGCAAAAGACAAATAGCATCCTTGAGATGCTGCATCGCGAGTTGTCGAAATGCTCCCCATTCGAAAGGAACACCCTTCCTAGTTAAATCAACCAGGGGATGGGCAATAGAAGCGAAATCACGAATGAAAATGCGGAGTACACCGCAAACACCCAAGAAACCACGCACATGAGTGAGCATTTGACATGGAGGCCAGTCATGAATCTTTTGTACTTTGTCCTCATGAGGAATATGATCTTTGGCAGTGCATTTGTGTCTGACGACAGTTGCGTCTGGTGCGGCAAGCACGAACTTCTTTGCTGAAACTGTCGCACCAACATTTTGCAGTCATTGCAAGATGTGGTGGACTACCTGTAAATGTTCCCAAATGAACTGACGGATGTTTGGGTTATCTGGAGTGGTCTTGTATGAAGCGTCTGGACTCTGATAATGCATGGTGACAGATTTTATGGGTAAGTCATCGATGAAAGGGTAGATGTGTCAAGGGATTTCGTCCTGAAGAATGAACACCATGTCTGCTTGATAGATATGGACCGCATTTGTGTATCCAATAGAAATGGTGGTGAGACGATGAGGACCCATTGGACTATTGAAAGTCGTGAGGTTGCGAGATTTGGGATGTAGTGGACACTGATCGTAGCTGGCGAATAAATCCATCATCCCATAAATGGCATATCCTGTGAAAGACTCTACGAAGTGTTCCATGAATGGCGGTGTGGATGAGTCCCAGATAGTAACTGCATTAAGGGGTTGGAGATTGTGTACGAGTCAGAGTGATTTGCTGTCCTGTTTGAACATGCAGAACCATCGAGATCAGTACATGGCGGTAGACAGTTCGTAGACACCAGACACAATCCATTCTTTAATAATCTGGATCGCGCCGGCCCACATAGATGGAGGGACAGGGATGTTGCGAAGCGCCCAAGGGGTATGAGAGACAGTCAAAATCTTTACAAGGGGGAAGTATCTTTCGTCAAGGCGACCTCACTTGGTAGAAATCCAAGCGAAAGCCATTTCGTGTTCGAGGAGGAGCTAGCATATGAGCTTGACTTCCTCTGGCCATAGCTAGTTTGTGGGATCGAGATCTAATTTGTCAGTGCATTCCTGTGTAAAACGAACACCAGGAACGAAGTCAGGAGGATACATAGGTAAAGGATGTAGTTTGGTAAGTGGATTGTCTGGAAGAGAATGGGTAATCTGATACTCCTTGTCAACTGGAGCCACAACAGACTGAACTTTCTTTGCAACAGGCTTATAAGCCAACACATGCGAAGAGAGATTGTAAGAATAAACCGAAGAAAGCACGGTGAGCACCTCCAGATTGAAAATGGACTGCATCAAGGATAAAAACAAGTAACGCAGCAAAGGTGAAGGCAAATGTGTATTGGACAGAAAAGATGCGATGGAAGCGTTACTGATATCTCCCCAGCCATTGAGCGGATCATTGAAATCTAAAAACCCATCTTCAAAACGGACAGATGGCTAGTACACTGTAAATGGTCTCGACAACGTGGACAACCTTCAGACCACAGTTTCATAGGCAGAGTACACTGCTTGTCTGTATTAGGGTCATGAAGAGTGATCATCTGGGAACCATCTGGAAAATCTTCTATGTTAGCACTCATTAGACAATGGAAAGGTCGACCCAGTAGTAGGTCAAAGTTAGCACAGGCCAAGATTTGGACCTGTAGCATAACTTTGCCTCCACCGAAATCGAGTGCGAGGTTTTTGAGAACACCAATTGTACTGTCCACGCTAGTATTAGCAGAGGACATCTTCATTGTCTAGTCAGATCAGATTGGTAGTCCGAGCTGTTCCCAGATCTGGCAAGATATAGCGATAACCTCAGAACCAGAGTCTAGAAAACCACGAATGGTCCAACCTGTATCGCTAACCTTAGCTTTGATCGCTCTAAGGGGTAGACTGTGATGTGTAACAATGAGTCCGTCTTCATTGTGCATTATTCATGTTCCAGTCCTGTGTGCGAACACGCAGTCATTACTGGACAACTCATTAATCTGTGTGGTATGAGTCAAGGGTAGGTTAGCAATTCATTTCACAGTAGTAAGTTCACGAAATTGTTTTCGAAATTCTGGCGAGACCGCGAAGAGATCCTTGACCAGAACTGGAACATTAGTGTCCAGGACTCGATCCAAGACTCGTTTTGGAGTGGCCTCGTCTTCGAGGGGGAAGGAATATTTATACTGCATGGATGGAGAGAAATTCTGGTTAGTCCCAGGTACTCATGGGGGGATGTTACTCAGTGCGTTTGTAGGTGCATTGTCTGGATTGGACAAGAACCGACCAGGACTGGCTTGAGTAGTAAATGCACTATTAGGGTTTTGAAGAGTGCTACGTAACAGAGAGGAAGAATCGCTAGCACTGACTGAGATTGGAGTGGATGAGGATGATGAGGGTGGTAAGGGTGAAGCACTTCACATTGTCTGCTGCAGCTCAGGGAATAAAAGTTCTTCAGACACAGTAGCTGCACGATAATCTGGTTTCTTATGCAGTGATACCTGAATACTGTCAAAGCGAACTTGTTTTCCCTTCTCTTTGGATGCTTTGTCTGCCTGAAAAGTAGCCCATGCCTGAACAAGGTATGGTTGGAATTCTTCATCGGCAGCAACAGGAATGGAGTCTGAATCCGGACTTAGTTCCATTGTGTAGAAAGTGGAGAAGTCGATGTCAAGGATTGCTGGGGTAGCAGGGTACATGGTGGACAGGATACTGGCAGTGATATGAGGAGGTGCATCTCTAGTGAATCCTGTAGAAGATGCAGATGTAGATGCTGTAGCTGCATTCAACTGTTCGGAGGAATGAGCATAGTCAATATCATCCTTGAGACATCTACCTCCTGGCGCGTGAGGTATGTTGGATCCATCTTGTATATAGACACGATTGTCCTTTTCCCTAGTAATTTTCCCTGCATTGAGGTACTCCATGCAGATAGGATAATTCTTTGCAAAATGCCCATGACCAGCATAGAATCTACAGGTGGGGTCCATCAATCTAGCCATAACGTTTCTTGACAGCTGGACTTGGATTATATGTTTGTGGTGGACCAGATGGATGCGAATGCTGATTGGGATTGGAACATGAAGGACCATAGGATTGCTGAAAACAGGGCATCATGTCTAATGCAGACAGACTAGATCGAAGTGCTGATCCTGTCAACAAGAATTTGGCAGTGCTTATGATGTCATTCATTGGGTACAGATCATCAGGATGGATGTCTGGTTTGACGATCACGAGGCAATGACATATGCGATCCTATAAGAACGCAGGAAAACTTGTCAAGAAAATCATGTTTCACTCCATTTTGGAAAGCTTGTGGTTAGCAATTAAGAGTACAGATACTTTCGTGAACTTCCTGGTATATTCACCCAGGTCATCCTGATTATGCATCTGCTTCTTATGGTAGTCCTCAATGAGGTACTGGATGTCAGCACGATGATATCGCATACTACATTTGCATCCCAGATAGAGTTTCTTGACTGCTTCAACGAACTCTTCCCAATTAGCAGGATCAGCTACTGCTTCCAGTAATGTTTCCCATACTTCAGCTTCTTCAAGGTCTGTATATCGAATAGCTGCTTTGACCTTACTGGCCTCATCGAGTCCAGCTTGATTACCGAGCTGCTCAATATCTTCTAAGTACCAAGGAAGCTGGGATGGCATTTTACCATCAAATTTAGGTATGTTTTGAGTACCTCTAAGAGGCATAA
Source organism: Tylopilus cf. leucomycelinus (assembly GCA_038089455.1). NCBI lineage: Eukaryota > Fungi > Basidiomycota > Agaricomycetes > Boletales > Boletaceae > Tylopilus > Tylopilus cf. leucomycelinus. The sequence goes on from JBBPKV010000230.1 coordinate 17,556, forward strand.
GGAAAACCTGCAGTTGGTTAGCCATTGGACCAAAATGAACCTGTAGAATGTGGGGTGAAGGACTGTTTAATCTGATCAGACTAGAAGTGGATTGCGATGAGATGGATACGAGCGAAGGAGGATTGACTAGAGAAGAAGGGGACGAATCCTGCTGAAGAACAGAAGGGAATTCGGTTTGATCAAAGAGAAAAGCGAGCGATGGCGAGGGGGAATGATCTTGAGTGATTGATGATGATTCGTGTTACGACCGTTCGAGGTTCGTAGACTAGCTGTCAAAGGTACACCTTGGGGAGGTACTCACGAAGAGACGCAACGTCTCAAGTGTAAGGGCTCTGCCTGTGGCAGCAAGGATTCCTCAACGACCAAGCCGTGAGGACGAGATAACACTCTACTGGTGATACCTGGAGGGTTCCTAAGAGTCGACGGTCGACAACTACTTAGGCAAGGACTGAGGGATCAAGCTACCTGAGGTAGTGATCGAGCTTAGAGGGCAAGGGTAAGAGACAAAGGGAGTTTGATAAGACTAAGCTAAGGAGTACATGAGAGCAGAGGCGAGTATATATACTACTAGGAGATGGATGAGTAAGTGGATTAGTCATGATGACTAATCGGTATTAGTGAGCATGACAAAGCGATGGCACAATAAGAAGTCTGAATGGTGTAAGGATGGCGCCATCGCTGACGAAGCATGACGAAGTAGAAATGACAAAGCGGGCCGTTGACTAATCGTGTAGATGTCAGAAGGAAACAATTAGTCAAGAGAAGGTTACCAGTTGGGACTCAAACCCAAGGTCTGGCGTGTACAATGGTAAGTAGAGGAAAAAGTGTAAGGAGAAGTATACAATCGTAACAATTCGTGAGTGGATAGAGGTGATAGCGGCAAAAGCTGAGGTGATACTGGAGATCAATGACGTGATACCAGTGTAGGAGCTCGTCGCTCTCTACATTTACAGACCGGTTTCTCATGGCCGTTCAGGTTCTCGTACAGGTGCCTTCCGTCGTGTTCAAGATGTCCATCGTGTCTCGTGTCGGTCCGATGTCGATCCATTTCTATCCGTGCGTATTTCGTCAGT
>JBBPKV010000231.1:0-18471 GCA_038089455.1 Tylopilus cf. leucomycelinus
TGGTAATCCCAACGTACCTCGAGCACGGAAAGACACATGTCCAGTACATGCTGACTCGTCGAACAATACTCGCGCGATTTCGTCGAGTGTTTCAGGACCGAGGCAAAATCACCGGTGGTCTCAGAGACCTTTATACATCACCTGTGCAGACCAGTGATGGGTTGCAGAGACGTGGTTAAGGTCATGATAGTCTGGTCTAGAGCGTAAGCGGATCGTGTGACGGTCATGTGACGGAGCCAGAGTTACCTCTACTCAAGCTCTCACGCGCTCAGGCAGCTCGACATCACAGAAACAGACGCACGACCGCTTTCTCGCCTTTTCCTGGAGGCGCTGTGATCACACAGATTGGAACAAGAATCAGTCGGCCGTCTTTATGCCATCATCGAAGATACTTGGATCCGAGGCGCCGAAAGAGTCGTTGACAAGACGCAACAACTATCAGTTGTAATTCCCACCTCGCGTGTGCATGACGCACGACGGTTGATCGCTTGCGATCGATATGCGAACTTTAGGAAATGTTGCCTACATCCACTAGCTTTTCTTTGCATCAACAGTACACGGACTATACTCAACGCAGGAGATCTCATTAGGGACGGTACTATAATATTGGTGAGCCTGTGTTTGCCGTGCGATCCTCCTCTTTCTGACCACGTCGACGCAAGGACGCCAACTTGATCGTGTTCGCGGTGGACATGCACGCCACATTGTTCAGAAAGGCGTCGTTGGATTCCGAGCCAGGATAACCGGTCCGTGACAAAGGTTCTCTTGTTGAGTGGGAGCATGGATTCGCTCAAAAGGTATTTGAAGCCTCCGAGTGATTTCGGTGTTCCGTGCTGATATTGAGATAACAGGATTCGCGCTCATCAGTGCTACTGTTGAGAGTCAACAGTGGTACGCTGCGGGGTTCACCACGACGTTCACCACAAGCAACGTCCCTTCACGGCATTCGGTGGAGACCAGCTCAGCACCACGACTAGCCTGGATTGCCTTTTCCCGTTGCTTGATCACCAACCACCAACGTGGACCAGCGACGGGGTTGGACGCTCCTCGTGGCCCTACTTCTCATCTTCATGCTCGCAGGGATCTGTCGGGCCAGCAAAACGCCCCTCAAAACCACCAGCCGTCATCTATTCGGCTCTCGTTCATGTGGAACATTGACAAGAACGACGAACATCCTATCATCGCGCTCATGGTTGACGCCAAGGTCATATTCACCAATCATCCCGCTAAATAGAGCAAGACGCTCCCAGTTTCCGTTGCTGAGTACAAGTAATGTTACAGTCGCGACCCACCCCGCGGATTCGATCGCTGGTGAGAGTTTGTAAAGGGAAACGACTTCAAGCTCGTTGACGAGTTGGATGCCGTTGCTGAAGATCACGGGCTCTGAGCGGCGAGGAATTGCGTTGGAGAACGCACAAGGTGGATCGACTAGTTCTCTCAAGCCGTATTTGCCGTGATGGTATCAGGAGATGGGCCACTTGCCTTCCATCAATCTCGTGCGCATATAGGGCGGCCAGGTGTCTGCGGTCAAGATTGAAAAAGGGTATGTCGACAATGAAGGTGGCTACAGATCCCTAGGGTTCCGTGAGCTGTTCGTAACGTTTCAACACGAGGTGCCTTCGTATGTCACCTAGTCGTGAAGCGGCGTTGATTCTATATGCAGCTACCCAACATGGACTTCGCAATCAACATGAAAGCAGAAGGTCGGCTCGTTCCTGGTATCGGCAATTTCCCAACCTCACGCTACAAGATTATTCCGGTATGCTTTACTGCGATACTTGTTCGTCTACTCATGATCCAACCCGTGCAGACGGTGTATGTAACAATTTGAGGTGATTTTACACCCGACTGGTGGATCGAGGCGCTTACCGACGAGCGTGTCCTCCTAGTAGCCCAGCTCAGCTCGTATCGCGACACAACATTCAAAATACGAACGTGCTTCTCGGAGAATCACAGAATTCAAACGATCCCTTTGCATTTGCCAAGACCGTCGACCATGGTTATGATTTTTGCCCAAACCAGCGGGCTCGTTACCCACAGGATCATTTCTTTGGTTGGAGAACGATCCCATCACCCTCTCCCGTCCTGTCTCTCGAAAGCCAAAGGGTTTGTGATACCTAGTCATTACTACCAGGAAGGGCGCGCTCGGTATTCATACGCGTACGATCCTGCTATCAAAGGCGTAAAAGAAGTTGACAAAGTACCCTGCGACGAGCAAAACAAAATTATATTTTTGGCGTGGAGCCACAATTGGAGGAGGTAGCACACCGCCTGGGTTTACGCCGACTATCATTGGGCTAACAGCAAGCGACGCCTCGCTTAGACTCATTTGCATAACGCATATGACCACTAGGGCATGCCTCGCCTTTGCGCCCTGACACCTTCATCTCGACCGTTATTCCAGCCAAAGATCTCAACAATGACATCATGAACGTGGCGTTCGCCTCTGCGGTCGGCGAGCATCCGGGTGGAAAAGAGAAATTACAGAAAGTACACCGTTTTGCCCTCCTGGCGCCGTTAGGCAGATGCTGGTCGTACAAGTACCTCGTCGATCTGGACGGCATCTCATACTCTGCGGTTCATGGCATTCTTGGTGTCGGACAGACAGCGCCGTGCTGAAATTCACGGTGCACGAGTTCTATTTGGATTGGATACAGCCGTGGTGAATCGTTCCGTGGCAGGGCATGGTCCCTGGGATTCACGCGCGTACGTTTTCCGAGGCTGCAAGATATACTGCCCCCATCTTCAGTCGGAAATGTACACCATTCTTTGGCGTCGACGATGGAGGCCATGAACGTGACGGTGGGAAGAGATAGTTAAGGAGAAGGACGCACAGCTGTGGTATATAGTGAGGGCTGGAGAACAAACTGCCAGGCATAAGGTCGGTATGGAAGGTCCGTGCGGTCGTCTCTTTTTCTAGCGAAGTGAGTTGACCTGATGAATAGTGTACGTCTATCACCTGTGCCTGGAGTATGCAAGGCTCTGGGCGGATGATTGGACGCGATGAGATTTGTGCTCTGACCTCGGATGGTACGTGAGGTTAGAATATATCCAGGACTACATCGTGTATTAATACATCGGAGTGCTGCAAGTCCTCCTGTTCGGCAATTTCCTCACACTTATCGGCATTGCTCGTCAATATGCTGAGTACATAGTGGTTTCAGCTATAACTGCCGCGGTCTCTACCTTCCTAGTGGGCCATACGGCATGGCCCATGCCCGACCCTGCAGCTCTCCGGTTGTTTTTTGCCAGTCACCGCGGCTGCGGCCACCCTCTGTACGGTCACTTGATGAGTAACCAGAACACGTGCGTCGATACACTGTTACGCATGCGCTGGAGAACCTTTTGTACCATCAGGGGAAGAAAACAGCGGAGCAGATATGCATCGTTACATCGTCGACTGATGTACATCCCAGAGATGCACTTCATTTCGATCGCTCGCTCGTGGCACTGACCATGCTCTAGTGTAAAGGGCGTGCTCGCGGCGGCATTCAGAAATACCGCGACTTCGATCGGTGGTATGCCCTGTGTAGACATCATAACGACCTGCTTCTCCTGCTGAATTACCCGCAGCAAATGTCGTGGACGGCGCTGCAGCGTACTCTCAACGGCAGCATAAGTTCTGTTGTCACACGATAAACGAAAGCCACAAACATTATAGCACTTAGCGAGATCTCGTCCCTTGACGCAGCTGGGATAGTCCGCGTATTGTTGTTGTACGCCAACGGAAGTTGGCAAAGAATGGGGGCAGCACAGCCTAACGACTGCAAGAGATCGACCGTCGTACGCGAGGTAGGAATAACGAATGACCTTGAATGGCTGTTGCATCTTGTCGAGTCGTCGACGACTTTTTCACTGCATCGGTCCAGTATTTGACGCTTAAACCGCTCAGTCTCGATGAAGTCATGAAGACAACTGACCGATTCTCGTGCGCTCAAGTTGCGGCGCCTCCAGGAAAAGGCAGGAACCTAACAACCGAGTCGTGTGTTTGCCTTTGTGCTGTCGCACGTGAGAATCCGAGTGGAAGATCTAAGTGCAGCTCGACGGCCAGAATGTTCAAAGCTCGCCCAACTTTCTTGAGCCCGAAGGCTTTTCCTCAGCGGGCTGAATGTCGGTGTCTTTCTCCGCTCTATGCGATGCGATTGTGAAAGCTTGGACTTGACAGCAAGTTTTCCCCGCGCCGTTATGAATGCTGACCATCTCGGTGAATGAAGCCCTTAGCCAACTCGCATCACGGTCTTTGCGTCTTCTTCAATGCCACCGATACCCGTGCGATGACTATTTTAGAGCGTACAGAAGTGCCATATACCCATTACCCCCTGCCCAGCGTTTTGTGGCGTTCTCCAGCGCACGTTCTCATAATATCCTGTGAGTACTTCCCTATCGCAGAAACCGCTCTTACTCCGCGGTACTGAACGAAGGCACACCGCTATCAGGATCGAGTAACCCTTTTCTGAGTGCGAGGGGGGTATTCGTTATCTCTATCGACAGTTCGCAGGTATGGGTTCCGTACGTCATGTCTCCCTAAAGCTCTACAGCTTTGTGGCGAACCTTTCTTAGTGACCTCACTTGTAATCGCGCCTCGTGCAGAGGATTGAAGGTATCAGATCTAATGTCCTGATAGGGTTATGGTTGACACGCGTTCAGATGGAAGATGATGCGGCGCCCAATCGGCATTTTCTCTCAGGCCGGCGAGAGCCGGGGCATGCGGACGCCAAGATACCTCTCTCCTCTCCTCTCTTCCATCTCACGTCCCTATCTCAATCTATTTCCCTACGAAAAACTCGTTCGTCGACACCCACTATTCCAGCCATGCCGGACCGTGCTACTGCCATTAGGAACAAGTTCCCACGATTCCGCATCCTTATCATCGGACGAGCTAACGCTGGCAAAACAACCCTCCTTCAAAGGGTTTGCAAGACGACAGAGTCCCCAATTGTCCGCGATCAGAATGGTAACAAGGCTAGTGCTGCGGTCTCTATGCATAAGCAGATCATACACTAATGGGTGATGTGTCCAGGTTGATGTTGACGTGAAGGGAAACGAAGGTGTGAGTATTCCCGCGCTATAGCAAGCAACTACTCTCGATGACAGGTCTCAGCGTGGCGAGCACAACATTGAGCATGAAATCTCATTTGAAAGCAATCCCCGCTTTGTTTTCCATGACTCTCGTGGTTTCGAGGCCGGAAGAGTGGATGAAATACACAAGGTTCAGTCATTCATTGAAGAGCGTGCAAAGAAGGTTGCCCTACAAGACCACCTTCATGCAATATGGTTCATGTCTATGTTCTACTGTTTAGGGACTCATCTGAAAGTTGATTGTCATAGGTATTGCATTCCAATGCATGATGAATCAAGGCCAATTACTAGGGCAGAGGAGATATTCTTCTCAGAGTGTGGGACTGGAAGTGGTAAGTAGGAGTGGTGAGTTATGCCATTTGCTGAGGATATGATTAGTGCCTGTGATTGCTGTGTTCACTAAATTTGATGCCATGGATGGAGTTGCATTTGGTGAACTTCTAGAGGAAGGGAAGAGCATTGAAGAAGCAAGAGGATTGGCTTCAGAGCATGCCAAGTATATCTTCCAGAGAAATGGATACTATGGTATGCTGGAAGGGAGAAGATACCCTCCTAGAAAGCTAGTATGCATAGGAGGTGAGTAATGAGCATTTTGGTATAGCATTTAATGGATTGAATATATTGATTGGAGGGATGAATGAAGAGAATGCAGATTGTAGTGCACTGATCAGATGCACTGCAGAAGCACTGGACAATGAAGTGCTAGAGAGACTACTAATCTCTGCCCAGGAAGTAACTCTGGAGATTTGTGTCAAGTTTGCAGTTAGAAGGAAAGTAGTATATGAATATAGTTGTGATAGCATTGCTGATAGGCTTTATTTCAGGTCATTGAAGGGGCTACTAAAAAATCAAGGAATATATTATGATGTCTGGCCAGAACATGGTAGCAGTACTCAAGCAACAATAGCAGTATGGTTTCCTCATGTCCAGGTAAGGGTTAAAGAAGATCAGTTTGGTGGTAAATGTTTAAATAATTCAGGTAAGAAACAATTGACCATTGGACAATAAGAACTGACAGCTATGAAAAATTCTGGGTCTTAAGGGTGTAAGTTTCTATATTTCTGGTTGGCTATTCATGCACACTTCCATCTCATTTCTTGTGTCCTGACAGAGAGTAAGTTACTATGCCTATGGTGTTTCTGTTCTACTATTCATGCTTACTGCTATGTCATTTCTTGTGTTCTGACAGGTTGTAAGTTGCTGTGTCTCCAGTGTTTTCAGTCTACTCATGCTTACTTCCATTTTATTCCTTGTGTTCTAATAGAGAGTAAGTTGCTGTGTCTCTGGTGTTTTTGTTCTGCCACCTATATTCATTTCATTTCTTGTGTTCTGACAGGATGTAAGTTATGTTTATGGTGTTCCCATTCTGTCATCCATGCTCACTCTCATTTCATTCCTTGTGTTCTGACAGGCTGTAAGTTACTGTGTGTGGTGTTTCTGTTCTGCTGTCCATCTCACCCCCATTTCATTCTCATATTCTGACAGGCTGTAAGTTACTGTGTGTGGTGTTTCTGTTCTGCTGTTCATCTCACCCCCATTTCATTCTCATGTTCTGATAGGTTGTAAGTAACTATGTCTACATTGTTTTTGTACCATCCAGCTCACTCCTTGTGTTCTGATAGAGAGTAAGTTACCATGTCTATGCTATTTCTGTTCTACCATACATGCTCATTACCTTTTCATTACTTGTATTCTAACAGGATGTAAGTTGCTATGTCTATGCTAATTTTTGTTCTACCATTTGCTCATTACATCTTTCCATTCCTTGTTTTCTGACAGGATGTAAGTTACTTTCTGTGGTATTTTTATTCTGCCATCCTTGCTCACTTCCCATTTCACTCCCTTCTGCCAGGATGTGAGTTGCTGTTCTGCCATCCATGCTTATTCTCATTTCACTCCTTGTGTTCTGACAGGATGTAAGTCCCTGTGTCTATGGTATTTTTGTTTTATCATCCATACTTACTCCCATTTCACTTGTTCAATGTATTCTGACAGGATGTAAGTCCCTGTGTCTGTGATATTTCCTTTTTTGCCATCCATGCTTATTTCCTTTGTATTCTGATAGGCTGTAAGCTGTTGTGTCTTTGGTGTTTTTGGTTCTACCATTCATGCTCACTCCCATTTCATTCCTTGTGTTCTGGCAGAGAGTAAGTTGCTGTGTCCATGGTACTTCTGTTTTGCCTTCCTTACCCATCCTCACTCCATTCCTTCTGTTCCGACAGGTTGTAAGTTGCATTGTCCATGGTATTTCTATTTTGCCATCCTTGCTCACTTCCATTCCATCCCTTGTGTTCTGATAGGCTGTAAGTTGCTATATATGTAGTGTTTCTGTTTTACTATCCATGCTCACTCTCATTTCATTCCTTATATTCTAATAGCAAGTAAGTTACCAGTGTGTCTGTGATGTTTCTTTTTTTGCCATCATGCTTATTGTCTTTTTATTCCTTATGCTCTGCCAGGTTGTAAGTTGCTGTGTCTCTGGTGTTTCTATTCTGCCATCCATGCTCACTCCCAATTCATTCCTTGTGTTCTGATAGGTTGTAAGTTGCTGTGGCTCTGGTGCTTTCATTCTATCACTCATGCCCATTCTCATTTCATTCCTTGTGTTCTGACAGAGAGTAAGTTACTGTGTCTGTGGTATTTTTGTTCTGCCATCCATGCTTACTCCTATTTCTTTCCTTGTGTTCAACAGAGAGTGAGTTGCTGTGTTTGTGATGTTTCTGTTCTACCATCTGTACTCATTCCCATTTCATTCCTTGTGTTCTGGCAGGCTGTAAGTTCTTGTGTGTGGTGTTTCCATTCTGCTTTCCAAATTCATCACCTTTTCATTCCTTGTGTTCTGTCAGGTTGTAAGTTGCTGTGTCTGCAGTGTTTCTGTTCTGCCATCCTTGCTTACTGTCTTTTCATTTCTTTCATTCTGATAGGTTGTAAGTTTCTGTGTTGGTGATGTTTCTGTTCTGCCATTCATGTTCACCTCCATTTCATTTTTGACAGAGAGTAAGTTACTGTGTCTATGAAGCTTCTGTTCTACCTTGCTTGCTCATTTCCATTTTTTTTCTTGTGTTTTAACAGAGGGTAAGTTGTTATGTCTGTGGCATTTTTGTTCTGCTATCCATACTCACTCCTATTTCATTCCCTGTGTTCTGACAGAGAGTAAGTTGTGTCTATGCTATTTCTGTTCTACCATCCATGATCATTGTATTTAATTCCTTGCATTCTGACAGGATGTAAGTTGCTGTGTCTGCAATGTTTTTGTTCTGCCATTCATGCTCATTACTATTTTATGTCTTCTGCTTTGACAGAAGGTAAATTGTACCTGAATATTGGTTCATTTTCATCCATGCTAATAGCTGGTTCACATTTACCTGCTAACAGCGTGTAAGTTCTTCTTTCATACTGTTTACACTTGATTTTCCATCCAGACTATTCAATAAATATATTTAGCTGGTATGTTGATTCAGCTGATCTTTTCTTTGCTTTAATCTCATTTGGTTTTAATTATGTATACATAGGATGTGAGGCAATCTGTCCTGCTGTTTACATTTATTCATTCTATTTCATCCATTTCTAGTTCCATGTCTTCCTCAAGAGTGACATCCAGGAAGTATTGGAGTCATTGGTTGGTTTTTTCTCATCTAACTTCATGCATGTGATCAATATTATTATAGTGCAAGGCTTCAAACACCAGTCAAGTTTGCATTCTGTCTGCTTGTATGGTCTTTTTCTTTTGGAGTATTTTCACTCATTATATATTCTAGACATTCTGCTACTCTTGGTTCATTCCTTTTATTCCTGGGACAAGGATAAGACTGGAGACCATCTTGCTGCTTCCTTTGACCAGTTCAACAGATCTTCCCATCCCATACATATTACATCAGCTGTGAAGAAAGCAGTTCAGTCATGTGGGAATGATTTGGATTTGTTATGTGAGCACATCATTCAAATTGTTCTAGAGCATCCATTGGGTGAGTTTACATGCAAACTTTCATTTCAATGATAATTCATACATTACAGAGCATCCTTCTTTGATCAAGTCTCACTCCTATGTGAAACAAGATCTCACCTTGACCACCACTCAAACTACACATGCTGAAGAAGTCAAGGTCAAGAAAACCTTGAAGCAAAGATTGCATGGGTTCAAGTTCTTCAAACACTGAATGGTTTCCAGAATGTTTCTTGATGGATGACATCTGTACTAGTAGCACTTTGTAACTGATCTGCCAAGTTTTGGAGCTCTGCATAGAATATTTTCTTGGATATGCAATCTGGATTACTTGACCACCATGGGTTTGTTAACTTGTGTACATCTCAATGGCAAGAATTGTTACAATACTACATGACAGGCAAGCCTAGAATTGTGACCAATTTGCTTGATTAGTGGCTGCTCTTTCAGAAAGTTTATGCCAGTGTCATCCTTATGCCTTTGGTTACCTGGTTATGTGTATATACATAGGGATAATCTATGTCCTCTCATTCTACATGATCATTGATCACTAACCAACAACTATAGACTTAGACAGACTCCAAACTCTTGGTTGCCCTCTATAAAACTACCTTATATGTATATTTAAGCATTGACTAATTATTGCTTGTATAGCTCATTTCAATTGTCCATTCATCCTGTTGACAATCAATGTCAGTCAAACCCATGACCAGTCATAGTGGAGCATCAAGGCCAGGTCAAAAGAAAGAGATGCATGCTCAACTGAAACCCCATCTGACATGTCAGTGCCTTGACCTCTTCCAGATCCAACTCTATTGATGGGTTGTTAGTGTTGTTGTTTTCAGAGTGCCACAACAACAGGTGTAAGCATGCAGTGGAATGCAGTATGCAACACATTCGAGAACAAAAAAGGGAGCACATACCGAGATTGATCCAGATGCCACCTGGCGCGAGGATGTGATGAGTGACATGAACGTAGTTGACAATGGTCTTCGCCTGAAATCAGATAAAAGGGCTGAGCAGCGAGGATGTGACTCAGGGCGATTCGAGGCAAGACTGACAGTGTCGATAAAGAAACAGGTAAGCACCCCGTCCCGATGTCCGGTGTGCGGTTCCGCTCGTATCTGTGTATTCGGCACTATATATCTCTTCAAAGTCGCCTGGCATGGAGCCGTAGCAAGGAAGAATAGAAGTAGGAACAAAACGAGGGCGTACCAGCTACCAATGGAAAGTCACACCAGGAGGTAAAACGGACGGGAGGACGTCGGGGATTTTTATGGGTCGAAGCAGTGCTCCCTTGGAAGGAACATTGGAAAACGAGTAGATGTAGGGATATATAGCGTGCTCCCCGATCGACTCAGTCCTTGGCCGTCAGTTAGGTAAAATTGATCGTAGCAATGCTTGGAGGCGTACTTGTTGAGGATGAGGTACGAGGAGAGGAGTATGTAATGGGGGAATTCGTTTCCCTTACATGCAAAACCCGGTGTCGGGGTCAGTCTTGTACTAACCTGAGTGTGGATAGTGAGTGCGATCGACCGAGCTTCTCGACATCATACACCAGTCTTTCCAAGCCTGCTCCAGGAACTAGGACTCGAGTCGCTCCTGGAGTGTTCGAATCAACACCTTGTTCAGTTTCGTTAGAAAATCTGATACAACCTATCTCGACCTTCGAAATGTCCCTCGAGGGTCTTCATAGCACAAGTCACGCTCGGTTTTCCCCTTGTCACGAATCCATGAGACGTCCAACTAACGTCGAACTGAGGAACCACTCACGTCTTCGCTCCAATCGTGAACGTGTGCACCCCAACTTGTCCATGTCAAAGTCGGTTGCCTTGTACTTGGCGCGTCCCTTTCCATCAGGTCTCTAGGGATCCGCCGTTTTCGCATCGTCGTGCAAGTGACTACTGGCGTGGGGTTCGTCGTCACCTAAATAGAATTCCAGTCATGGAAGAGCCTGAAAAAAACAGCTTGCACCCTGAATCATCCTACCTCCCGAGGACCGATGCAAAACCCATCCCGAATCTTCCAGCATCACGTCCCCCTTCTTGTCATCCCCCTCCGCAACTACATCAACTTCATGTCCGAATATCTCAGGATTTGTGACGATTTTATGCAAAAAAATCAGCATCGGCGAGGATCGCGCTGTCGATTCCCTGGAGTTTCCATCGAGTCTAGAAGTTCCTCGTCTGCGGGTGGGAGTGGGTAGACGTACTTTCGGCGACGATTGTTTGTGTTCGGCTGCGAGAGCCTTGAGCCTGTCCAAGGCGTCAGTGCAGCGTCACTTGGGAGCGGGTAGATGTACCTTCGGCGACAATTGTTTGTGTTCAGCTGCGAGTGATGCGAACAAAGGAACCCGTCCAAGGCGCGTCAGCGGTGTCACTGTAATGAATGTTGCAGGTGAACATGCCGAGTACTGGGCATTGTTTAAACGTAACGACGACGTTCAAGAAGTGAGCTTGTTCTTTTGCAATACGAGCCAAAGGGATTTCAATACGACAGTTGGGTCCAAACCACGTGGCTTTGTTTGTTTTTAAAGCTCCTGCCAAACAAATGCTCTCCACCTTGCTTACACATCCACAGCGCCACCATGGTATGTCCACACCCTACATGGCGAGAAAATGATACACTTATCATGTCTTCTTAGGTGCATAATGAAGAAAAGGCACAGTTGATGCTCTATCACTTCCGCGAAGTGCAGGCGGCAGAGTTGGGCCCCGTTACCCACGCGGACAAATGACCAAGATAACCAGCGTCTATGCAAACATGAAACGGCGGCGGGGTGAAAGCCTTCGTGAGATATTCAAGATCCAGGACGGCACGTAGCCTTCGCTGGTAGCGTATTCATGCCATTTACCCATGTTATCTTTGCCGCTGCGCTGATCGACTATGAAGTGCGAGATTTGAACGATGAGATCAACAGGTTGCTGCGCGAGAAGAGACATTGGAAGAACCAGATAATCCGTCATATCGCTTACTTTCTCGCAATCACTAGGTGCTTTGGTCATGCCGAAGAACATCCTGGCGTCCGGGAACTCTTCTGAAGTCGAAGAAAAGAGGAAGAGGAAGAAAACAAGCTCTGGCCTATTGCAAAAAGTTTGTGCACCAAAGGCCGACGTACCTTGTGTCTCCAGCCACTCTGCTTCCTCCGCCTCCCGCTCATATCTGATCAAGTCGTTTCGTGATTGTATCCCGTCCAGATTGCCGACTATGTATTTGCAGGGTGCTCGAGATTCCAGCAGACAATCCCATGGATAACATTCATATGACCCCAAACATTCATCCAACTCACCGCATGCGAATCCCTCGTCATCGACTACTGTAGTACGATATCTCAGTCAAACCACTCCTCTTCTTGGTCCAAATTGTGCCCCTCTAAATCCAACTCGCTGATGTGCGCATAATATTCCTTTACATTGGCATCGTCACCCTGCTCGGGCTTGATCAGAGATATAATCTTCTCCAGCGCCGCGTCTCGTCCGTCAAGATCTCGGTAGTCCTGGATGTCGGCGTGAGCTCGAATCCTCACGTCAGACTTATAATAAGCCTTGTAAGCAATCTTGATCGCGCGGGGGGTGAGCCTCTTGTGCTCACGACTAGTCAGAATGAAGAGCGTCTCCAGGACGTGAGTTAGATCAACGATGTATGCTATGAATGATTGCTGCACGTTTTTCCTGATGACCAAATGTCAATTAGGCCATCCTGGAAAAAATACGTCGACGCACGCGTTGCGGTAGACACCATATGCCCATGTAGCAATAAGCGCACTCGCAAGGATGGGCAAAACGATCGGAGCTGCCGGGTTCGCTGTGGCCGCAAGGATGGCAGCGACAGCAGCCACTAGTGAACCGCCACTCAAGGCACTAAGAGCGACGCCCATGAGCGCGGAGCAGTCGCCGAAAGCGAGGACTTACATGATGTTTGTCGTGGGGTTAGAAACAGGATGCGTCTCGACCTCGTGCGCCATTTTGATAATGAGTTCCCTGAATATTTTATCGGACAGGTGCTATGGGCATGACATCAGTAATACACGTATTAGCCGTCCTGAACGTTACATACGCGGACTGGATCGTTGAAATTCCAAACGGCGACAATGTCATCATGAATTGCACAGAGACAGTCCCATATCGTGTGCCCTTCGAAAGCGGGGCTGGCCCTCAACGCTTTCCAATATCCTGTAACGAGGGTCAATGTTTAGTTACTGAGCTAGTAGAACAATCGGACTTTTCCTGCCGACACTGCACAAATATCAAGACATGACAACCGGAACAATCGAAGAAGAGCCTTACTCGATGGTCCCTTTGATTTTTAGACGAGGGTCAACCCTCTGCGCAGCGATCAGCGTCAACCCTGTGGGGATCTGTGTCTTCGGCGTGTCATGTGCCCCAATGCAACCATAAGTCAGTCTGACTAATTTTTGTAACGTGTGCTTATACTCTGGGTCAGCTGACGAGGTTCAATTCAGCGTGAGAGGCGGAATCAAGCCAGACATTGGCAACCTTACTCGAAACAACTGCACATCGAAGAGACTCCCCAGCGAGCTTACTAATCTCGTCAGTGGCTTTTTGTACGCGAGACTCTGCTTCTGAAACGGCAAGATCTTCTACATTGCGTTTGGGACGGGATGCTGCCGAGTCTAACATTCGATCATTCACAAATAAGTCGAGCTTGGTGTATACCACGATAAGGGGTACTATAGAAGGCTTGAGGATGGCCGGAGAGCATTGAAATGAGACACGCACTGGTACCTATGGTTTTCTTCTTTGTTTCGAAGAAATTTTTAGCAGCGGCGTGGGGTAGGGGTGCGCCTGCTCGAGGGACTGAGACACAGAACCTTGAAGAAAGTTAAGGACAGATCAAATCACACATGAGAAAGATCTCACCAAATTGCATGCAATTGGTCTTTGAGTGGACCAAGTTGCCTCTTTCTGATGAACTCCTTGACAGCGTCGTAATTCGCGGGCTTTGCTGGCTCGAAACCAACAGAATCATGGAGGATGAACCGTTTGTTGACTTTGGATTCCAGCCCATCTTCGATCGTAGCTTTTCCGCGCACGAAATCGGAAGAGTGCTGAAGAAATGGGAGTGAGAGACATGCATCACAGGCGGCTACTCAGAGCTTTACTGCATCGTCAATCCCGAAGGTGGTGCGAATGAGGGTTGATTTTCCCACACCAGACTGTTAAGGGGTTGAGCGCACGGCTGAGAGGGCGAATGTACTCTTACTTTGCCAATAACCAAGATACGGAATCTTAGGTCGAAGCGTCAGCCGATCCAGAGCGGCAGGATGACAGCGTTGGACTTACTGGGGACAATCTCCGAGGATGGCATCCATCGTAGAGGATAGGGTTCCGTCAGTATTAGTTATAGGGAGTACGTCCTCGGTAGTCTCGGCTCGACAGGTGAATACAACTTGAATACCATTATGGACGTCTATTCGAAAATTTATATGGAGACCATCGATAACATCGTTATGGACGTACCTTGGGTCTGACTGGAAGAAAAGTTCGCAAAGAGCTGGTGGGTATTTATTTTGTGTATTTTTTTCTTCCAGCTCGTTAAGCCTGCTGTTTTGTAGTGGAGAGTAATTCGGGTACTTGGGGAGAGATCGCTATACAGAAAAGACAGTCAGAGGATCGAGAAGGATGGGCGAAAGACATACAGCACGCTTAGGAAATCCTGGCGCAGTGTCCCATCATATTCGATCAACTTGTATGAGTTGGAGCCAATATGGAGTTCTCCCGAGTCTAGCCTGGTTTTAGACCCTTTGATGGGATCCAGAGTTATGGAGACGGCTGAATAGACGGAATGGATGAGAGGTGGTATCACAGTCGTCACCGAGGAAACTTGCCTATGGCATGGATAGACGATGGTCGGGACGACATGGCAGCTACTGAGGGCTGGTGGGAGGGAAAGAGCAGAAAGACGCCGGGCGGCGATTCCCATGTCTTGAATGCACGAGGGTGGTTCCACAATCAGGCGCCCCCAGTAATGGCATGATGCCAACAAGCTCAGGTTGGCTTATCCTGATGGATCCATGGGCGATAGCGAACGGTCTGCAAGGTCATTCGAGATCCGCTAGGACAGGATCCTTTGCGCCTAGAAGCCACGTTGTAGCCAGCTGGTCATCTCTGGTTCGAGCTTTCTGCAGCAAGGCCGAGGTTCCATTTTAAGACCGATTCTAGTTCATTGTCAAATTGTTAGACTGCGACCATGTCCACTGTGACCAAACATGAGCAAACTACGCTTGGCCTCACCATGCCGAGTACTAGTAATCGATGGGATTACACTAGCCATTGAGTAGTCTGGTATATAGGACGACCTGTACATTAGGGGACCATAGTTCGAATCCTAGACTAAGACCCCCATCTCGTCTGAGGTCGCCTCTTCTCGCCCTTATCGTGCTGCAACACAGATCATCCCAGGTGGCTGTGCAGACCCAGGGGTTAGTCAAAGCAGAGTAGAGAGCTCAGAATCGCAGGAGCGGGGCGGGATATAGCATCTAGCGGATCGACGCAAGACATCCGAGACGCGCATCCGAAACTCCAGGCGCACCATTCCTTGAGCACCCGCTCGAGGGACGCGCGGCTTCGCGGCAAAGCCGACCGTCTCCTCTTCCGGGCGGTATTGGACGTCACTACGATAGTGAAGGCGAATGTCACCTGGAGAGAAAGGGTCGCAGCAGACCTCCCCTTCGACCGCATGGAATTCATCGCGCCGATTCGCCGGTACTTTGAGGAATGTGATCCATTCAGATCCAGGGCGACCGAGAACGACTAACGATATCGTCAGTCTCTAGATCTGCTCGATGGTGCGACAACTTACGAAGCATTTCACCAGGGCGAACGACACCCTGAAAACCCCTTACGATATCGTGCGCAAGTGCGGATGTCGAAAATTTTGGAGAGCGCGCTTAAGGTGTATCGGATTCAAAAGCAAACCGAACGTGGATTGAAACGAGGACGATGAGCCTCTTCTAACCACACCGAGCTCGTCGAATAATACCCCAAGCTCGCGGGACTCGACGTCAGCTTCACCGTTGTCTGAACCGAATCGTTGGTCAAAAGCGAGAACGGGAGCTTGCAAAAGTATCAGTCGTACCTCCCGAGTATGTTCCGTAAGACTGCCTCAAAGCAGAACAGCTCATCGAGCTCGAGACGGTGGAACTGTGGGTGAACGCTCGGAGTGGTAGATATCCTACCCAGTGTATGTCGTAGTGCGCCTACCTCGTGGATCGAAATAGTCGATATTGGTGCGGGAGACACACGATACAGCGCAAGGTCGATCGCGTTTCCGGTCCTGATGAGACTCCGTCTGACAGACCCGACGCATGGAAGCCACAGCGGGGTCAGCCAAGTCGAAGTGTTCTGTGTTCCCGGAGTATCGCAGCACTTCGTAGACATAATTGGGCAGACCTCGTTCACCGTCGTCGTGACCCTGCGATATGATAAGAAGTCGCAAGTCGATTGCAGCCATAAGGGATTCCCCAAGGGTCGACTACTCGCATAGAAATAGCACGGCGAATCGGGCACGGTGAGAATATTCACGCTGCGGAGGTAGCAGGTCGTGATTGTCTGCGTGAAAGCAGGCACAGAACATCGAATAGAGCGAGTCAGTTAGCAAGTCCTGATGAAATGATCATTAGTCATTGAGCGATCGGGCTCCGTTCGCGATATCACATACCCTCCGAATCCACTCAGCGATGCCGTTCACTACGAAGCCTCCCCGAAGGCTACGTCACACTCGTTCGGCACGCGTACTTTGCTGGAGCTGTGTTCAGGCGGCTAATCCACCGCCACCACCCGCTTTCCTAGTCACAGCACCGGGGTGTTTCATCCCAGTAGGGTCGGGTAGATACCGTGTCATCGCAATACTGATGAAAACTATTCTTGTAGAGAAGTTTCATCCGGGCTGCGGCAAAAACTGATTTTAGTATTCTCCTAGACCATTCTTTTTTCCAAAAATGCAGGGTCTCGGAGAAACTATGCCACAACTGAAATAGGATCTCCCCGTGTTCTCTCGAGTGCGAAATAACCAGACACTCACCAGTGCGACTCATTGATAGTTTCAACCCGCATACATGCTCAAGACAATGAATGTTATAATAGTACGATCGAGGGCACGGGTCCAATCGGTAAGAAACTGACAGACGTGACAAAAGATCGAGTACACAGATAGCACCTGTCTGTGGATACAGGGAGAGGTAGTCGAACTACAAGAAAAAGGCTGGGATATCGTGAATGGGAGATCAGCTTGGCAAACAAGAATCGCACTTGCCTGAATCGTTATCGGTACGATAATGGCAGGGACGGATGATGTTGAACTTGCGAAACGAAATTACCGAAAACGGACGCTTCGCGGCGCGTCCCAACCGTTTTAGTTTCCGCCAAATCCGTCCCTGTGATGTTGGCCATGCGTCAGCGAGATCCAGAGCGTATCCACCACCTTGTGTCTCACACTGAGGCTTGTAGGTGGGTAAAACGAGCTTTCGGTGGAAGAATATGCGTTGTTTGTACCGGTGAACCAGCTCGCGTGTTCCGTTGTACCACTCTGTGATGGTTGTACTGGCAGGCTCTCGATAGAGAGTCTCTAGTAACGACTATACTCAGCGTTGAGTCGACTGGACTCAGCTATTTACTCACAGGTATAAAACTTTGAAGGTACCCAGTTGGAGGATCCCTGGGATGGGAGTAAACAGAGTAGGCGGCACTGCTACCACGCTCTTCATCCTGAATAATATTTGTCAATAACCATCCGTCCGAGATGTACTACCTTCGAGTCATGGAAAGACGACCCCAATTCGGAATCTCAGAGGAGTCACTTACCTCATTAGCGTACATGTAGCACGACGGTGCGCCATAGGGATGGGGGATCATCTCGAAGCACAGCACATGGGATGCGGAGAGGAGAAGGGAAGTGCTGAAACTGAGGGAATTCCCGGACACTGTTCGAAGTTGAGTAGGGGATTTCCGAATCTGCCAGTGATGTACAGACGCGTAGAACGTCAAATGGCAGAACGTAGAAGGGAAAGGACGGGGTAACGACAGGCGCAGGCTGAGTTGATGGGTGTAACTTGATATCCACATTAATGAGGTGGCGGCCTTCACACATATCAAGTGATTTTTCGCACCCAAGGTTACTCGGCTATGCTTGGTTCGTGGACATTTGGTGGTGATAAGTACGTTGCCCTCCCTTGGCATTCGTGGGAACAACTACACCGGAAAAACCTTCGCGCAAACCAACTGGTCACCAGTCCAAGGTTTGCGCCGCCAGCTAGCGATGCGTAAACCCTATTCCTTTATTGTGCTGCACTCGACATCTCTCTTGGGTCCACACAAGGGCCGCCAGAGGGATCAAAATACGTTGTGGGTGTCCGTTGGCGATTGCACGAGACGAACCATGGCGAATCAAGTCTTGACTTCGAAACTTTAAAATGCTCCAAGGTTCCCAAC